>OY751315.1:13683535-13739763 GCA_963564615.1 Rhorus exstirpatorius
AGAAAAGTAAATCAAATTGAATAGTTGGCCGATGAAATAAAATTAAAAAAATAAAAACTACCCCAATACCATCAAACTTGTGTTATAAAAGAGTCAATGAAGAAAAACGTTTCCCATCCTCCACCTGGCTTGCGTCACTCGAGATATCTCATGGCCATGGTGAAAGTACATAACGCCCGGTACCAGGGGCTTTTTTAATCGTTGTAACACGATTTTCAAGAGTGATGAACTCTCTACGAGCTTGAGCAGCATCTCGGATCCACGGGCAACCGGATATCCCCGACAAAGAGGAGAATCTCACCGAAGATATAACAGCTGTATGGGGTGGTCCAGAAGAGGAAGGAGGCAGGGGAAGGGGGGGGGGGTAAAAATCGTTGCATGGAGAGAGAAGAGATCCGAAGAAACGGTGGGGGAGGGTATGAGACAGAAGAGCTGAAAGGAAGATCGAGAGGAGAGAAAGAGAATGAGATAGCCCACGACCTCGGAAGGCCCCAAGGGTTTTATCTTCATACATCGGATACTGAACCGGTTCCGAGAAAAATTATTCTCAGAAGGTGATCCCGGAATTGAGAGATAGAGAGATAAAAATTAAGAGAAAGAGAGAAAGGTAGAGAGAGAGAGAGAGGGAGAGAGATGTATGGGAATATTTTTACAAAATTAATTATTCCAATTATATAAAAAAAAATTCAGTCAGTTCGCACGAGTCTACAGTTCGATATAACTAATTTTATCCACCGACTTTTCCACTTACCTATGAGATATCAATTAATTAAAAAAAGAAAGTACCAATCGAATAAAAAAATTTCGTTAAATTATTGCTACAAGGATTTTTTTACATACATTTTTGAATCTGCTGAAGCTTCAATTAAAAACAGCACGAAAAAGCGTGCGAATTGAAAATTTTCACATTGCTTCCTGATTATTTTATTTTGTACAAAAAGTTTCCTCTATGAGCAAGTGGGTTTTTCAACTTTTGCTTCCTCGTAGAGGAAGCTCCGTGAGCGAGGTAAAATGATGAGGTTAGCAATGCGTAAATGTATAATTTGCACACCTTTATTTTATGCATTCGATTTCAATGACGACACAGCAATGAACACAAATTTTTCAATAACATTATTGAAAAAATTAAAATTTAGTAAGACTTGATATTTTTTTCAACAATTTTTGCATAATTCAATTCTAATTAATCTTTAAAGTATTGTTTTAATGTCGAAAATATAAGTCGGATAACTTAAAATTTGCGCAGATTGGAGACATTAGAGATCATTTTTTAAATTCGAAAGAAGTTAGAGCTATTAAAAATTTTTTTTTTAATTTAAAAAAATGTTAATTTGAAACCCCTGAAGTAATTCTTGCCAAATTCCATTCTAAACATTCAAGTTCTTTGACCCATTTTTGCAAAAAGTTTCGACTCGATAGCTGAAACTTTACGAAAGTTAGAGCAAGTACAGGAATTTTTTGTAAAATTCAAAATTCTACAAAATTTACAATCTTTTAGCAATTTCGAAAAAAATGGTAACAAACCATGAAGGTTTACCATCCTACTCACCGGCAAAATTTGACCACGATTGCTCAAAGCGTTCTCGAGATAAAACTTTTTTAATTTCTCTGACATAAAACACTGACAAAAATCTCGAAAATAATATTTTTCGAAAACGAAGTTTCCTCCATGACGAAGCAAGACGATGTGTAGGTTTGGGTTTGTTGAAACGTCCCTGTAGTGTCCCCCTAATTTAACATATTTTTTTTACCCTCCACCAGTACGCTTTATAATTTTCCAGATATCGACTGTGAAAATAAAACTCAATTTCAAACGAAATTTCGATAAATTATTCCTACGAATTATAAAGAAAAAACAATTACTACTCTCCACTGTGGCTGTGGGCCACAAAAAAATTATGGATCCGAACCGAAAGTGGTGGAGGGTTCATGACTTTGGTCTTGAATGGCCCCATACATTGGAGAAAGAGGAAAAGAGAGACCAGACGATGGTAATTCGAGATCGCTGACTGGATGAAGATCGATTATCTGAAAGTTCATCCATGCCTAAAAAAAAGTCTCCACATCTCCCTGACCTTTTATCTTCCGTCTTTTTCTGGCCAATATTCTCGGGAATAATTTACGAGGGATGCAGAAGAAACGCGGTTGGAACACTATGGGAAGTTTTAATATATTTCTCTCTCTCTCTCTCTCTCACTCTCTCTTTTATATTCATCCTTCACTTTTTTAATCGTAGAACACGTACGCAGGTAGAACGATCGTGGACAAAGAGAAAAGTCGAGAATTTACTTACAGCTCCCCCTTTCTCATCCTCTCGCTTTCTTTTATTTTTCTCTGTCGTTTTTTTCTTCCTCTGTCTTTCTCTCTCTCTCTCTCTCTCTCTCTCCCTCTCTCTCTCTCTCTCTCTCGCTCTCTCTCTCTCCCTCTCTCTCTCTCTCTCTCTCGCTCTCTCTCTCTCTCTCTCTCTCTCCCTCTCTCTCTCTCTCTCTCTCTCTCTCTCTCTCTCTCTCTCTCTCTCTCTCTCCTCTCTCTCTCTCTCTCTCCCTCTCTTATTCCTATGCAAAGTTTTATATTTCATTCTTTCCGGATTGATGAATGGGCAGAGCAATTCCCCTTTGTCGCGAACCGATGGGTAGCCTCGACCTTGTCGGTCCGTTACAGCACACACCGAATCCCCTTAAAGGATCGAATCCCTTTCAGCTCCTACAATCCCACCTTTCGGGCAAAGTTTCATCCACCCGAACTCGTCGGCAAGCCAGAGAATCGAGGGAGTATAGGAGAATTGAACGAGAGTGGTTATTAATGGGAGGAAGCGAGATCTTTTCTTCTTTTTTGCACCGTGTTGTGTCTCCCAATAATGAAACGAGCTCCGAGTCTCGCGAAACTCGCGAAAAACAGAGCAGAGAGCCGAGAAGTGCGAGATCGATAAGCCTTTTTTTCCGTTGTTTCTTTTTTGTTTGGTTTTTCTTAATTTATTCTGATGCTACAGGTGTCGGGAATAAGCGAAAAGATTGAGAAATTTTTCCAACACTCGATTCCCTGTATGATCAGGTCTATTTTCCAATTTTGGGTTCCTCATGGAGGAAACTTTGCGAGTGAACCCTATACGGATGTCCTAATCGGAGCCAGGATTAATCAGCTTGACAATTATTCAGTGGGGAATTACTCCCGGTGGAAGATTTTTGGGAGATATGAAAAATTTATCAAACAATAATTTCTAAATTTTTATTGTAAAAATTTACGAATTTTGTCCATCTTTCATAGGAGCTAGCTCCGCCAATTTGGCACCGATCGAGATAACTATTGTTAAGTTTTCGTCGGCAATTTCCTCCTCTTTAATTTTTAAACTAATAATTTTAGCCGTAGAATGAACCAAAAGCAAGTTATTCTCGTCTAAGTGGAATATTTTGGAAATTGGTATTTTCTTTGCTTATTTTGTTCGATCTTTGATTGGCGACGATTCCACCAATTTTAATTGGATTGGGATTACTTTTTTTTCAATTTTTGTAGGACATCTTCTCTTCTTCAATACTAATTATGACTATTTTCCGAGTACAATTATTTGCAAAATACTAATTTGGAAAAAATTTTAATCTTAGAGTTTATTGCGAAATCGCGGTAACTACCGATCCACAGCAGAGGGGGATAACTAAATTCTATTTTATTGAAGTCACAATGAAGTGGAGAAAACGATATCCCACCTTGTCGGAGCTTGTTTGTTAAGCTAAAAACACTGGAGTAGTGTAGACAAGGTTCGAGCTTAGAAGAACGAATCGGAATAGGGACAAGATTCTCGATTGAAGCTTCCAAGTGTCCGCCGTATGAATGTTTGGGCGCTCCGCTTATCGCGCGCGAGCGACACTGCCCGCTGGCCACCTAGCGGCTCTTTAGCGAACTATATTCAAATTTCAACAATATTTCCTTCCCTTCCAACCCTCCAAACGTCACAGACGAAAAATGCCATAAGATATATTATACTTTTTGCATGATGCTGTCATAGAGGGTGAACATTGTTTTTTTTTAATTATAATAATTGATTATGCTGAAATTTGAAACAGCACTGTACTTTTTTTTCGTTCGATAAGTAAAAATTTCGAGCTAGAGGATTTCTGGTTGAAATTTTACTCATAGGGTGTCCGAGTTCCTTGAAACCCGCAGGATCCCTGTGCTAAAGGATCAAACCTCTAGCGAAAGAGTATGAGGATGGTGGGAGGAGAGGACGGTTCGTAACTCGTTTCTCGCGAGGGGATCAGCCTTTAGTCACCGTCGTCTGAAGATTTCAGATGGCGATAGGGAAAAGCGCGTACACGACGACAACGACGATGTAGACGTGGATTCATACCTGTTACACGTTTAAGGGGATGACTGGACCGCCGACACCAATTACGGGACGGGAGGAAAAAAGAATTATCCGAGAGGCAAGAGTTCCTACGACATTCCCTTTGCCACCCACAAACGACTGTGTTATCTCCCATAACTAAGCAAATATTTATCACATTCGTTATACGTTATTATTTTATGATCATATTATTTTTAATTTTTACGTGCTAAAAAAATATAAATCTCAAAAATATTTTAGAAGAATTATTTTTAAAAAATTTCGTTTGACTCCCCGACGTTCGTAAACTTTCAGGTATTATTGGTTAATAAAATATTTTTTGATGATTCAGGAATAGGCAAAATTGTTCACAGCAAATTACTCGAAATAATTGCAATAAAATGAAAATTAATCATAATTACTCGCAGTAATTATATTTATAGATACTCCGAGTACAGTAATTAATTTTCATTTCTTGACAATTATATATACCAATATTATTTTTTGATGGATCAGTTATTATCATTATTATTATTATTGTTATTGTTATTATTATCATTATTAAAAAATCATGGTCCCCTTCCCAAGTAGCTCTTGCTCGTAATTCGAGAGCATGAGATTTTATCACGTTATTGCATTAAAATTGGGGGAACAAAAAAACGATGCCACGAGTATACAAGCACGACTTGTATACGATTGAAAAGGGAAAAGGAAACAGTACAAAATAATGAAAAAAAAATTAAAATTCTTCGACCATATAATTAAGGGATCATGTCTTGTGGCCCCTTCTTAATTCACGGCTTGGCTCTGATGCCATGTCATATCGAGATCGTAATCGGAGTGTACGATTTATAGAGTGCGAACGTGCACGAGAACGTTTAAACGATGATTAACTTATTCGCGGAATCATCTGAGCCAACCAAGGGGAGAATTCCTTCGTGCGTGCTGCGTTTACTCTCCTTATGGTTATATCGATATAGGTGTGTGTGTGTGTGTGTGTGTTTGTGTATGTTTACCGGTGGGCAGAACGCGTCATTTTAATTGCTAATTTAATTAAAGTCCGGGGGCGAGGATTACTCGAGGGCACGTGCTGCGCGAGCTCCAGGTCTCTCTCTCTCTCTCTCTCTCTCTCTCTCTCTCTCTCTCTCTCTCTCTCTCTTCATCTTTGTTTCTCTCTCGCTATCGCATTTTCTCGGTTCCGCGATCGGTCTTTATACACCCGTTACTGACCACTCGAGATGGCGCGCGTGCGAGCGCGCTGGCAATTAAGACGCTATCGGCTGGGCATTATTACGTAATTTATCGAGCGGCCCAACGAGCCCGATCCCATACGCATATACATAGAAGTTGGTGCAACTTTGAGCCATCAATTAAGCTTCCATATTATCTGAATCAACGAAATTAATCACAGAATGATATATCAATGATTCCTTTGATTTAGGCTGTATATATACTCCCGAAAAGAAATTTTTTTATTCCTTAGACAAAAATTGAACTCTCGAATTGATATCTTGAAATAAATATATAAATATACAAAGAAAAGGTATCTCACGAAAAAAAAAAAAAATACAATAACAGTATACAGTAATAGCAAAGTAATAGTAAATAAGAGCGTAGCAATAGTACAGTAACAAGAATGTTATAGTACAGTAAGAGTACATTTAATGTACGGTAAAAGTACAGTAACATTGCAGTAACAGTATGGTAACAGTACAGTAACGGTATAGTAACGGTAGGGTGAGACTAGTGAGAGTACATTAACGGTGCGGTTAGGATACGGAAATGGTACAGTGACCGCACAGTAACAGTACAGTAACGGTACAGAAAGTGTAATGTAACGCGGAAAAATAGCGCGATAGTAATAGTGAAGTAACGGTGCGGCAACGATACGGGGATGGTACAGTAATGTGATAACTACGTTACGTTAAAGACACAGTAACGGTATAGTGAGGGTACATTGAAGGTCTAGTAAGGACACGGAAACGGTACAGTTACAGAACAGCAATAGTATAGTAGCAGTACAGTAAAGTTACAGTAACAGTGCAGTAACATTGCAGTAATGACATAGCACCGGAACAATGAGGGCAACTTACCTTGAATCTTTTCTTACCATACCGTTACTGCACATTAACGGTAAGGATACAGAAAAAAAACAGTAACGGAAAAGTAACAGATCAATAAAAGTATAGTAACAGTACAGTAATAATACAGTAAATGTAAAGTAACGGTACCGTATCAGTAAAGTAACATTGCAGTAATGATCCGATGCAGGGCAATATAATAATGGCATAATAACGGTACAGTGAGAATACAGTAACGGTTAAATAACGATTAAGTAACGGTATGATAAAAGTAAAGTAACGGTACGGTAACGATACGGGGACGGTGCAGTAATGTGACAGTAATCACACTGTACATTAGGGGTTACTGTATAGACTGTACAGTAACGGGTGGTAATAGTACTGTAACGGTACAGTAACGGATGGTTACAGCACAGAAGCGGTACAGTAGTCGTATAGTAATGTTACAGCACCGGGTACAGTGAAGGTGAATATTTTGGAAGGGGCATTTTCTGACGAAGATATGTAGTTGTGATCCCAATTTTATTTACGGTCTTCTCCAATCAGGCGTCTCCAGTGTTTCCTTGCCAAGCCCACTGAAATCGTTTTAGAACGCTCTTAAATTTTCGTTCAAGCTGTGCCTATTATGCAGTGACATTATAGCAGGAAAATTTAATCAGCGTTACAACCAGCAGCCAGTAATTCCCTACCGGATCCTCATCAGTCCCTATAATGGATCTAAATTTGAAACACCGAATCATCTGACGATTACAATCACTGTGCAAATAAAATAAAATTGACTATTATAAAATCGAAATAAAATTTATTATTACATCGCCCTTATCCAGTCATGCCTTACCGGGTCCCGAATTAAGTCTCCAAATTTTCTAAATCTAAACTTGCAACCCTTTTCGCAATTACGTTTTTACCAATCTTTGACTAATAATCTAAAGATTATGAATGTCTTGATTCTCGAATTATGATAACTTTTTTATTTCAAAATTACGAAATAAAAATTTCAAATCAGCATGGGTAGATGAACGTAAAGTGGCCACGGGGACGAGTGGCATAGTCTCTCTGGTGATTTCTCATTAATTTTTGAGTTTGGGTGCACAGATGAGGTTGTTGCACTTCTCGTAGTTACCCACGATTATGTTTTTAAAAAAGGAGGGAGAGAGAGAGAGAGAGAGAGAGAGAGAGAGGGATAGAGATGGATAATAAAACAGTATAGGAGGAAGAGACTGGGCTGCTGCAATATAGCACGACGTGGAAGGCCGTGTCAGTGGGTTATCGCGACCGGAATCAACGTGGGATCCTCGTGCACTGCAAAATGCCTCGTACGTACACAGTACAAGCCAAATATACATACATAGATTTTATAAAAAAAATAATTTTTAAGCCCACAGAGCCCGATACATTTACCGACAAGTTTCCTTCTCATGCAATTATTTTGGAGTATCCATAGACCATTTCGTCTCGCTATAATTGTTCTATCTGGCTCCTAACTTTCAAACGCGTTCTTCTATCAGGAAAAGGTCATCGGACTATTTTTTTTTTTCTCAAAATCTTAATCTACTTTGGTTGTTTATTAAAATAACCGAAGATCCGTAAATGGGCAAAAATGACGTGGAATCAATTTACAAGTTCCATACATAATAACGTCATTTGATTCATTTTCATTTTGCGTTCTAAAAGAATAAAAAGTGTTCAAAGCTGAGAAAAAGAATTTTATAAGCAAGCGATGCCCGATGAATATTTACATCGAAGTATTATCGTAGACTCGACAACGTTCATAGCCACTTGTCATTCAACAACACACCGAATGTTTCGCACATAGCTTAATTTGACAAATTGACAGGTGCATCATGTACTCGATCATTAGATAGAGCCCTATACGTATAGAAGCTGTTGATAAATGCGCTCGCGAATGAATTAATAATCATTGAAACAAAAGGGAATTAAAATACTACGCGCTCGAAATTACGAATGAACGAAGCAATGGATTGCATATACGATCGTCATTTCAGGATTTCATGAATGAGCGATGAGATTCTGCTTGCGTTGGATTGATTGCCCAAACGATTTATGTAATATCTTCTTATCTAGTATTCGAATGAAATTTCAGACAAACTCAATACATTTTAACGCGACTCGATCGAACCGTAAACGTTTCAGCTAAATAAGTTCCAAAACTGAACATGTTATACAACTTTACATGTTGCATGGTACGAAAGCTAAGCATCCACTGCACGTGGTAAAGCAGTTTAGTTTTACCGCGTATACATCGGAAATATTTCGTGTGAAACCATGTCATGTGCTGAAACGTGTTGAGTTGGAACATATTCAGTTGGATCTTTTTTGGTTGAATCGTGTTCAGTTGGGTCGTTTTCAGTTCGAACGTGTTTACTTGAAACGTGCCAGTTGTAAGTCGAGACGTATTTAGCTGGAACTTATTCAATTGGGACGTATCCATTTGTTACGTTTTCGGTTGCAACGTTTTGAGTTCACACGCGTTACGTTTGATCGTGTTACGTTGGAACATGTCCAGTTGGATAATGTTCAGTTGGATCGTTTTCAGTTCGAACGTAAACAATTAAAACGCGTTAACTTTTACCGTATCAAGTTGATGCGTGTTCTGTCGGAACTTATTCAGTTGGAACATGCCCATTTGGCACGTTTTCAGTTGAAACGTATCAAGTTGGCACGTGTAATGTTGAAAAGTGTTCAGTTGAAACGTCTTCACTTGAAAACGTATTCAGTTGGAACGTGTCAGGTTGAAGCGTGTTCAGTTGGAAAGTCTTTAGTTGGAACGTGTTGAGTTGCAACGTTTTCAGTTAGAACGTGTTAAGTTGGAACGTGTTCAGTTGGAACGTACTCAGTCGGAAAGTGTTTATTTGTAACGTTTTCAGCCGGAACATGTTGAGTTGGCACGTATTCAGTTGAAACGAGTTAAGCTGGAAAATGTCAAGTTGAAAGTTGGTGCATGATTACCGGTTCATAAAAATCCTGAACAACCATTTGTATTTTACAATTCGAGCAAGCAGCAAAACATTTTATCAATTTATTTTTTAAAATGAGTGTTAAATATAAATATCGCCACGCATGGTAAAGTAACGACAAGTGGTAGATCCGATCCCGTAAGCTACGTAAAGTAGCCCCAGTCTCCTCTGTTTATTCTCGATCATGGAGACCGAAGCGAATTCCGTATAACTCGTAACTTTTACTCCAACTGCGACCGATTAATATCCATGTGTGCACACGTTTTTGCGCTACCGTCGAGCACATTGCACGCTGCCAACGGCATCGATTTAATCGCCTCGCGGTGAGGAAGCACGGGTCGGGGGGGGGGGGGGGCTTGCGGGAAGGAACGAGCGGACGCGCACACATCCACACAGACCGAAGGGCGTGTCGGTAAGCACCGTCGGACATCGTTATTAAGCGCATATAAATTAGCATATAAATTGTCCCGTACCCGGCGTGCTGGCACGGATGGCAGAGAAACCCAAAGCTCGAACCTATCTCTCTCTCTCTCTCTCTCTCTCTCTCTCTCCCTATTTCTGTCTCCCTCTCTCTCTCTCTCTCTCTCTCTCTCACACACACGACTCTAACTCTTCACACATACTATCTACCAACGATACGGCTCTGCATAATCCAGGCACGAGCCTGACTAAGAGAAGCCCGCAGATGAACGCTGCTATTGAGAGAAGCCGAGTCCTGGGAGTCGAGAAAACGTATCAAATGCAATTCGAGATGTAAAATCATATGACATGCGCCTTTTTTACTCTGAGCAGTGAAAATTCGTGCATAAAATGAAGGGAGATGGGAAATATCTGGTTGTGAACAGCAGCAGCTATCTATATACGTGTAATACTCCGGGTGTCGTTTCTGCAGTGCACCCGATAGCACCAGAGGGATCAGAGAGAGAGAGAGAAAGAGAGAGAGAGAGAGAGAGAGAGAAAGAGAGAGTTTCGACGATTCACCTATCCCCATTCGTCTCGAAAATCCACCAATCTACCTCTTCCTCTTGTCCAAACACATCCGCTAGTTCCAACATCGGGAAAGCTCACTTGAAATTCACCTATATGGAGCATTCCACATCGCCCTAACCGGACCATTTTTTTTTGTTAATTTTTTATGGGTCTTATCAAAGTGTCGAGAATTTTGATGAATTATTTCAGATTTTTCGAGCGTGTACTGTGGCCAGAAAAAAATATCGAATATTCCGTGAAAATTACGTTTCGGGGAAAAAAAATACGGAATCATCAAGTTTTTGTGTTCGTAGGTGGTTTCCAATCTTTTTTTTTTCTCCTCATGACCCTCCTAAAGCCCGAAAGGATTTTCACGATAAAATTCCCATGGTATTTTTTCGTTTTTATAAAACGAATTAATTGCAATGAATTAAACGGAATATCATCATGAAAACAAAATATATTTTATTGAAATTTTTCGGATTTTTTTGTCGACAAATAACGAGTTTGAAAAAAATTTCAATTAATTCGTGGAAATTGTCGCTGACACTACGAATGAGTTGCGAAATTTTTCTTTTTTTTCGTTAAATTGAATCGCCGAGTTGATACGGTATGTCAAATAATTGAGGGCCGATAGTCCATGGAGACAGGTTGGTCAGGAGGCTTGAAAGGCAGGAGGGGTAGCCACTGGAGTATGAAAAGAAAAAATAACTACAATAGTGATTCATGAAGGATAAACTTTTGTCCTATCAGTGATTGTTGGCTTGAAACCACCATAATGCAGAGTGAAAGTCATCATCACTGAAATTTCCAATAAAACTCAGAAATTCCCCCTATAGGGAATTTCAGTGTTTTTATCCAGTTGAGTAGAAATTTTAATGTTGAAAAGCATTAAATAGGTTTTCCTGCTCACTTTCCGCTTTCGATAGAACTTTTCTTATTCGCGAACAATTTTAACACGATTAAGTAGCATTATAAGAGCTTCTGGTGCTAGAGAATTTCAGTGCTGATATATTCCCGAATAGGGAATTTTAACACGACAAAGGAATTCTGTATGGAATCTTTTTTTCAACGCTTAGGAATTTTGGTGTCAAAACTTCGGGACATAAAGCAGCCTTGGTCTTAAGCTCGAATGCATAGGACATTTCACATTGTATTGATTTTTGAAATACGTTTGGTATAAGTTACCAATTCATAGGGAATTTTAATGACGAATAATTATAAGGAATTCCAATACGCTGAAGTAAGCACGAAAATGCCGGAAAAAACTTTTGACAGTGAGTAAACTTAATGCAAAGCTTACCATGTATGGAGAATTTCAAAACGATATATTGATACTACGAAACGAATCATTAGGGAATTTTTTTGTCTCAAAATTCGTTACATAATCAGTGCTAGCGTTGTGTTCAAATTATTAGGATATTTAACAATATGTGTGGGAAATTTTAGTGTAAAAAATTTGCTAACATAAAAGTTTAGTGTACAAAAATGCTAACATGAAAATTTCAAATTTTTACGCTTTCTCTTGCACTACTAGACCGGTGACTTTTTTTTTACTTCAGATTTAAAAAAAAATCCTAGCAACACCACGTAATCTCCGAGACGAAAAACACTATTCTAGTGTTTTTTTTAGGTTTACAGTCCTAAAAAAAGATCTCCGCGGATATCAGAACTCTGACGTTAAAAAAAATCGCTAAAATAGTGCTTTTTGTTGGTGCATATAAATAGAAATAATAAGCTCGCAATGTCCACGAAGCTCAAGCAGGCTTGCGCATAAATATGTATGGGAGACCCTGAGGAACGAGTGGACATTTCCAATGGTACAGCCGATTTATATACACCATATCTATATATGCTACTGCCGTAGAAATGAATCGAAGATCTATATAAGTAGTGTCTAATTTGAAAAGGATGACTATGGGTTTGTTTGGGTTGGGCTTTTTGACTTGTACGAAAGGTTGTCGAATTTTTGAATTGAATGACTGGGATTATGTGTTCTAGGGTTTAGGGTATTCTTAGGGTCAAATTTGAAAAGGATGACTATCTTTGGGTTTATTCGGGCTGGGCTTTTTTGCTCTCCGATATGAGGGTTGTCCAATATGGCAAGAATGACTGCATGGGTCCGATTGGGTTGGGCCTTCCGAACTCTTATATAAGGGATGCCCAATTTGAAATTGACGACTCTGATTGGGTTTCTGTGGATTGGGTTTTTGGACTTCTATACTTGGAGTGTCAAATTTGAAAAGATGGGCTGTGCTCAAGCTTTTTTTATTTTCATGCGAGGGGTCCAATTTGAAATGGAAGAATGTGCTTGTATTTGGCGTTGGGCTTTTATGCACTCCCATTTTAGCGGTATCCAATTTGAAAAGGATTACTGTTTTTTTTTTTTGTTTATGTTGGGCTTTTCGCATTCCTGTATAAGGCTCGTTCAATTTGAAAAAAATTACTCTGTTTGGGTTGGACTTTTATGCACTCCTTTATGAGGGGTGTCCAACTTAAAAAAGATTACTGTGTTTTTTTTTGTTTCGTTTGGGCTATTTGCATTCCTGTATAAGGTGAGTCCAATTTCAAAAGGATGACTTTGTTTGGGTTTGTTTGGGTTGGGATTTTTCGCACTGCTATATGAGGGGCGTTCAATTTATAAAAGATCGCATTTCGGGCTTTTTGGATTTGGAAACAGAGCGGACATCCGAGCCTCACGAAACCCTAATGTATATATATAAATTGTATAGTATATACCGGGACATTTTGCAACAGTTACATACAATAAATGAATTATAATAAAAAATTAATTTATATATTATTATTATATATTTATTATTATTTATTATATTATATTATTTATATATTATTATTATTATATTTATATGTATGTACGAGTGTGTGTGTGTGTAGTATGTGTAGAGCTCCGTAATAGGATAAAGCAAGCACAGAACCGCTAGAATATATACTGGAACAGAATTATCTCTATCACACCTCGCGGCCGTTTTGGTTCTCGAGCGAGAGACAAGAATCCACTAAACAATGCTCGCCATTACCGATGCAACGAATTTTCCTCCCTATACACGCAACTCCATATAGCCAACCAGGCTGTGAATTACTCAGCCGCAGGAGCCAGAAAGCCCACGCAGTTAAAATCCCTCTTACAACAACGCTTGAATTTCTCAAAATGCTTCAGGAAATGGAGGGATTTACATGAATGATACGCGATTTTCCTTCGCCGACTCTTTCGAGGGAAAAACATATCTTGAAGAATCAAAAAACATAATTTTTTACTATAATAAACTTGCTTGCATGAAGGAAAAAATTATCTTATGTGTAAGATTTTTGTTATCGACAAAATATCCTTTTTTTTTATTATACAATTTACTCTCACGAGTTTTACTGAATAAATTTTTCTTCAAACAAAAAAATTTCCCCCTCTGCGATCAGGTGGCTTTCTCAATTATTTCCCTCGAATTCTCTGGACATTTTTATCCCTGAAGCTCAAATGTTTTCGCATCAAAATCCGAGCAGGCATCGTTGTAACAAAATTTTAAAATTTCCATGAAATATGTACCAATGCCTCTATCGATCGCAGTTTTTCATTTTGGTGGTTGAATTCATTCTGGAATAACGGACGTTCGTTTCTATGGCATAAGCCCGCACATACATTCAACGGATTTTTTTTTTTCAAAAATGTGATTTACAAACTTTTCGTAAAATCTCAACCCCTGGAGATAAAAAATTCTCGCTTCTTTGCTTTTCGAAAAACAAATATCTTCCTCCACGCGTAAGCAAAATTAAGAAAAATACATTAAAAAAAAAAAAAACTTTCTGAAAATATCGTCCAATCGCTCGATTATACCATTATTATTATTATCCAACAAGTGCAGTGGGATTAGTGATTCTCGTTAATCTATTTTTAAAAAAAGTCCCAACCGCGTTTGAGAGTTGCCGCGCGTCGACAAGTGCAAAAAAAGGAGACGTACTGCCTTATCGCCGGTCGATGATCTTCGTTTGTTCCCTCAAACGGCAAAATTACGATCTACACACGTGTCTTCTGACGAAGACTGCTCTTCGTTACTATCTCATGGTTATTGTAAAATTATGTCCTCAAGCCCTTCGAGGTCTCTCGACTCCTCGTGGCAGCAAACGATCGCAATACTTGTAATGAATTGTCAACCAAGAACGTCAAGATTTTGAAAACTTTGGTTTTTTTTTTATTTTTTTTTTTTTAGAAACGAAACTCGGGGTAATTTGAAAGTTTGGCGAAGGAAAAAAGGACTCGATAGCCAAGAGTGAGCCAGAAAGGATCTGAGGAGGCGGAGAGAGACAGGCACTTGGGGCTGTCTCGTGGATAATTATTTATCGTCTTATGAAACTTTTATAATCGTCCTGATCCTCCGTGGAGAGGAAGCGGATACCCTAGGATGATTCACGTGCTTGGCTGGATCATCTCACGTGTATATGCGCGCGTATATATAGTGTGTGTGTGTGTGTGTGTGTGTGTTTGTGTGTGTTTGTCTAGGATAGCTGTGCAACCGCCAACTTTTATAACGAGTTTTTAAACGTCATAAATGATCCCGGAACGGTTGGACGCAGGAGCGTGATAGCAGCGACGAGGTATACCCAGCTGGGAGTCAAGGGATAAAGGGGGGAAAAAATCCTCTACAAGACATCCACGATGCGAAAAGCCTTGATGAGATTCAAGGAAAAATAAATAGATCGGGAATTGACAACGTTCGATTGGGGAAAAAAAAAAGATATAAAAGTTATTTTGTACGAGTGTGTGTGAAAAAAGCTTAATAATTTTTTCATCGAAGCAATAATGGAAGATGAGTAATTTTTTTATTTTTAGTTTTTAATGATTTTGGCTTCTGGCCTCGAAAAATTCAAATCCGTCTATCTGCAGAACTTCTTGATGAATCGAGCTGAAACTTGGTACACAGCTAGAAAATATATCTATCTTTGCTTACTGCAACTTTCGTTTGGATCGCTTCAGAATTTTTTATTTTGCGGGATTTTGAATTTTTTTTTTTAATGTCTGTGGGCACTCGAACTTTCGTAACTTTGCAGCTACCGAGCTAATTTTTTTAATAAAAATAAACTTCATCACATGCATAGTTGGCATTGAATTTTTCAAGAATCGCTCGAGGAGTTTAGATTATGTTAAATGTTGAATTTTCAAAAATATCTCCAATAGCTCTAACTTCCGCAAATTTTTAGCTATCGAGCCAAAATTTTGTATGTGGATGGATCATGAGCACTAGGATTGAAAAATAATCGCTTGAAGCGATCAAATTTTTTTTTAAATTTTGAATTAAAAAATAATCTCTAATAGCTACAGTTTTCGAAAAACTTTGGCGGACGAGCCAAAAGTTATTTTTTCACACAAATAGACTTTTAGTTACTATATTTCAAAGAATTACCGTAGTTGTTTCAAATGTTGATGAAAATTTTTCGTTCGTTATTGTATTGTTATTGAAATTGAATTCAGGAAAAAAAAGCGTGGAAATCAGAAATTTTTATATTGCTTCCTCATTATTTTATCTTGCTCACAAGATGAGCTCTATGAGGAAGCAAAATTTGGAAAATCCACTTGCTCATAGAAGGATCTTTGTGAGTAAAATATTTAAATAATTACTCGTTTATAAGTTTGTGAAAAGTAATTTGGTTTTTATTTAAATCAAAAGGGCCCGCGTCTGACCTAGCACGGGTTATTTCTACTTCTAGTTTTTTTCAATTTTTTCCCCCATGTGTCAAGATGGGGAGGGAACGAAGGATTTCATGGTAAGAATTTATCTTACTAGATATCAATAACGTTCGATAGAAATCTTAAAAAATCCTACGAATACAATCTTAGACAATCTTTGTTGATATTCATTTTTAGATTTGCCCATGTCTGAGCCAACACAGACCATTTCTACTTGAATAATTTTTTACTTTTTTTTTTCTCTTGTAAATTGATATTTTCTGGTAAGTAACATTCTATAATCGGGGGTGAAAGAGATTCGTACCGAAAGAAATCATTCGAAAATGGCTTCATTGACGAAAACGAATAATTATTGTGGGAGAAATCACAACAATGGAGTTTACTGAAATTTTTGTTTTCACAACGAATATCAGTGCTATTAAAAACCTGTTTATGATAATGATAACAAAACCAGCCACGTCTGTTCTAGCACAGTCCATTTCCACTGATCGATCCAGCTTACTAGTTCAATTTTTTCAAAGTTTTCCTTTGCTCGTTGGAAAAAATCATATGGAAATAATTTTTCGAATCAGGAATGAACACCATAATGTAATAATGGGAAATTCGAAATAATATTGTGACAAAATAGAATAAAGTATTGTGGGGGAAAAAAATATTGAAATTGAATTTCTTTATAGAAGAAATTTTTACGGCATTTCATAGAAATCTCTGTGGAAAGTTTTTCCCTGGAAAATCGACTTGAGTATGTCTGATCCAATACCGTTGATTTCTACTCGAAGAGTTTTTTTTTCGTTCTTTTCTCTCGATTTTATTCGATTTGTAGCAAGAGTCTGGCAGCTCCTTCCAACGAGAAGAATGATGAGAAGACTTTTTTTTAATATCTTGTAATATGTCTGGATAAGAGCTTTGTGGATATTTTTCCCAGTCGAATAAGACATAAGCGAACCCAAATTTTCAAAGTATGTCACTGCACGAAATATTTTCTGATAAGCTCTTTATTACGTACCATAAACATATATATATTGTTTCAAAGTTTTATCACACGACACATTTTGCTGAAGATCTATATATATATATATATATATATATATATATATATATATATATATATATATATATATATATATATATATATATATATATATATATATATACATATATATATATATATATATGTGATGTACATAAAAGGCTTTGGAGAGCTTCGAAGCTTTGATGCCTCTGTTTTCGAAAAATACCCTGTGTATCACATGACAAAATCAAAATGAAGAATTTCCTGACCCTACAAGCTGAATTTTCATTGCACAAAAAAAAGCTACGGATATTAAAACTTTTTTCCTGTTTTTTCGTTAAAAAATTTTGTGATTCGTAATCAGCGGAAAATTTCCGTACCTCCGTAGACTCTAAAACATATTAAAAGATTTTTTTATCCCTTCACTCGGAAACTGAAAATTTTTCGAAAATTTCAAACGGGCATAATTCGTCTCCTATTAGGTCCATTTGAGCGGATTAAAGTGTCCTAAAAATATCGCGTGTAAGCCTGTGAAATGGCATGTAATTCAATCCAACAACTTAATTTTTGTAATCATGAGAGGACTTTGAAAAAAATGCAAATCGAATCAAGAGATCTAATAATTTCCAAAAACCAATTGCCTCACTACAATGATCCGTATAAAATTTAGAAAAAAAAAAATCGTAGCCTAATGAACCAAGTGGTATTTTCAAGGTCAAGTGAGTACGAAAAAAATGTGCACAGAGTGGCATTTCAATTTCATTGAGAAGCAAATTAACAGCAGTTTTAGTGAAACAATATGTTTCTCGAAAAAAAAAATGAACAATTTTTATCAACAATGAAGATGGAATGTAATATGTTGTACAGCAACAAATTACAAAATTCCACGACAACGAATGAAGATTCTTCCAATCCCAGGAAACCTTTTTTCACTGCTGCACACATCGTAACGAGGAAGTAATAAAAAAAAGTAAAAATAAAATAGACAATTCCAGAGAAATAGCAGAGAGTCGGAAAAGAAACGGCGAGTCATTCGTAGCGCAATTCGTTTACGAACCTCGAAACTTTGTCCCGCTTCTACTGCCACTATACTTTTCAACTTTTACGTCTACTCCCTTACTTCGTTCACGTTGAAATATATCTCGATGGAAAATAAAAAAAAAATATATATATACAAAACTACGTATACCGCAGTTTTCTGGAAATAAAATTTCACATAATAGATACATGAAAATTCAAAAGAACAAGGAGAAGATATCGAAGATATCGTGCGAGTATGTCGAGAGAATTGGACACGCAAGACAGAACCAATTCTCAACGAGCTACGTTTTGTAAAAAAAAGCTTGTTAAGTGCCCAAGAGACAAGAGCACTATACTATACTATAGATATATGCGTACAGAATGATTCAAAACTGAGGTAACTCCGGAAGAATGTCCAATTATGAGAAAAAAATTGAAATTTTGATTTTTTTTTAATTTTTCGTGTTGAGTTAATCTCGAAAAATTGCTGAAGGCCCAAGTAGAGTTATTGGATCGGACTTGAAATTTTTTTTTTGAGATTTTTTATATCCTCGAACATTTTTACCATTGTTGGAACATACGATCAAACACAAATTGTCGGTAAGTTATGCACGTTGAGTAAAAATGTGCTTTTAATCACGTGTAACTTGTGTTAATTAATAATGCATAAGTTGTACTTCGCTCCTACTGAATTTCTTGGTTAATTTTTTTTTTTTTTTTTCCACTTGGCTAACGAACCACTTGTGCTAATATTGTATTCAACGTTTACACAAGTTATAATTGACCGGTACTCAACTTGTACTTACAGCTCAGCTTGCACTAAATGAATGCACAAGTTGTCCTCAAATTTCTTTCCATTATATATTAACCTATTGTATAATTTTAATGAGGCATCCACTCTCAGCGTAATTAGCACTTAACTTATACACAACTTGTAATCAATCTGTACTTGATTTGCACTCAACTGACGCACAACTCACGTTCAACTTTCCAACGAGTAATTCATACGTTCGATCGATGTTGGCATATTAATTACAGCTCAGCTTATACTTAACTTACTTACACACAGCTTGGACTCGACTTGCACTCAATTGAGCTTCAGCTAATAACTCATGTGTTCTATTAATTTCATTGACGCATTTACTTGCAGCTCGACCTGTACAAAACTCATAATCAAACTGTACTCGACTTGTACTCGATTTTTTAAACAGTAATTAATGTATTCTACTAATAGGATTAACGGAGAAAGAGCTTGACTGGTGCTCAGCTAGCACTCACAGTAACAGCTTTTTCAGAAGCTCAGCTGTAAGTCAACTTAAACACATCGTATAATCAACATGTTCTCAACTAATGCACAACTTGGTCTCAATCTGTACCCAACTTTCCACCTAGTAATTAATATTGTATCAATTGAATTGTCGCACTCACTTGCAGCTCAGCTTTCACGCAACTTATGCACGGCAGTCTGTACTCAACTCGACTTTAATAAATGCACAACGTTGACTAAAATTGTCCTCAGCCTTCTTCCAATCAGTTATTAATATATTCCATCAATTGCATTGACAGACTGACTTACAGCTCAACTTGCACTCAACTCGTACGCATCTAATCAGCCTGTACTCAATCAATTTACAACTTCGACTCAACTTGCACTCTACTTTTTCCAGCTAGTAATCAATTTTTTCTGTAAATTATATCGCCGCACTCACACAGGGCTCAAATTATATATACAACGTATAATCAATCTGCACTCAACTCGGACTCAATTCATTCACAACTTGCTCTGAGTTTGTACTCATTTTCTCATTTAGCGATCCATGTATTAAATCGATTGTATTGACACACATACTCGCAGCTCGGCTCACACTTAACTTACACACAACCTGTACTCATATCACTAAGTTTGCACTCATTCAACATACAAATTTAGCTCATCTTATACTCAACTAGTTATTAATCCAGCTAGTTATTAATATGTTCCATCAATCGTACCAATGCACTCACTTTCAGCTCCAGCTTGCACTCAATTAATATACAACTTGGACTCAACTTGTACTCAACGATCACTCAGTCAAGGTCATTCAGAGTTTTTCTTCTATCAAACGGATTTCTTGATATTTTCCCAAGCTCCGATTGATCAACAGTTACTCAAAGACGACTCAACACACGCAAATTTGAGTCTTTCTAAATTTTTCACTCACACTAAGCCGTTGTCATTAATTAAATCACTTCTGAATCAGACAGTACATGCTGTAGCCACGTAACGACAAGTACATAAGTATAAAATACACACGCACAAGTGCACTCACATCTGTATATATACGTGCATGCTGGATAGTAAAGCGAGAAAAAAAATTGAGGAGAGAGAGAGAGAGAGAGAGAGAACGTGGACAACCTTTGCGTAGGAACTGACGATGACGTGGGCAGCATCAGCCACCAGAATGGAGTGTCGTGGAGCAAGTAAGCTATCGAGTCGACGAGATTGAAGAATGGAGCGAGGAAGAGAAAGAAAATGAGGAAACAGGTTGAATGTGAAGACAAAGTCAAGTCTCTCGAGTATAAGAAGAGTTAGCTCACTCACTCTTACACAACTGCACTGCCACTGCGACTGTCTCGCTCGTGGACTATATATCGTCGAGTTTGTTATTGCATCACTGCTGAGCTCGCAACCAGATCGCCTTGCCCTCGTCGAATGGAACCTGCTACCGAGACGAATGCACCGGTACAATCGCTAACAGCGGTTATACGTCTCAAGATTTTCCACTTGACTGTTTGGGGACAATGAGGGTCACTCAGCGCAGAGAAATAATGGGAAAAAAATACGAAAAAAAAATTATGTTCATAGATTATAATAATGTTTATGAAAAATTGCATGAGTCTTTATATAAAATAATTATTGATTAGTGGAGCTTTTTGGCTTGCTGGGGGGGGGGGGGGGGCTCTTATGAAAATTCAAATTGTTTTTGTCGTCAAGAACATTTGTTCGTGAGGCCACCATTCCAAAATAAAATTAATTTTTCCTGTGCTGCTGATCTTCATTCGCACACATTCACGTAATTTGATAGTTTTTTTTATGTTTTTCATTAGTATACAAGGAGACTTGGAAGCTCAGGGCATAGAGAAACTTTTTTTTTCATATACATTCCGCTTTTGCTATTTATAATTTCTTGAATTTTCAATATTGTTGGGCTAAAAATTTGTACTGAATGGCAGGAAATTTGGATGAATATACCTGAATAATATAAAGATAATGAATAATAAATTCATCAAAATGACTATTTTTTTCCGGCAATCGAGCCAAAAGGATTTAATCAATTTATTGTTAATTCAGTATGAATAATTTTCATTCAAAAAATTCGTAATTATCAATTTTTGTCATAAGACAAAACATTTCGAATAATTTCCATCCTGCGATATTATTTATTTATTTATTAATAATTATAAATAATTTATTCGAAAATAAATTTGTACGGTTTATTTATGAATTTATTTTACTCAAATTGGGTATAAATCTGTGCCGAAAAGACTTTTTTCCTCGATTACGTAAAAGTGGAAGTTAAAATATTGAAAAATCTTATTCATAAAATATTCGTGCTTGCTTGAAGAAGAAAAAATGTCTCGTATCTTGAATAGTATCGCTATAATTGTACGCTTTGTGTCGGGGGAATTCCTTGTGCCTTAAAGTGACGGTCTTATCAGACTTTTCTTCTCTCTCTCTTTCTCTCTCTCTCTCTCTCTCTCTCTCTCTCTCTCTCTCTCTCTCTCTCTCTCTCTCTCTCTCTCTCTCTCTCTCTCTCTCTCTCTCTCTCTCTCTCTCTCTCTCTCTCTCTCTTTCTCTGTTAATTGAAAGACTCGAGCCTGTGACTCAATCTCTGAGCATGTAAGAACAGCGCTATCACCTTCTTGCCAAGCGATAACGTCATGACTGTCTGTTAAAGTACACGATTCGAAATACGATTTTTTTTTTCACAACGTAATCATTTTCGATAATACGAAAAATGGATATTTACTACGACAGTTGGATCTTTTTCTATTGAATTATTTATAATTTATTCTTGTATAATGATTTTTTAATGAAACAAAATTGTCTTTTCAATTTAATTGATCCGAAAAGAGTCTCAAGAATTATCCATTTATAGCAGCTGCTGATTAAGGACGAGGGAGCAGAATTTCGATTCGATAGTCAAGGACAAACTATAGTGAGTTTTAGGTGAAATTTTTTTTTTTTTCTAAATTATCGCATAAAGTTCCCCAAGCTTATTTTTCGACCGTGGTAAAAAAGTTCAGCATGGTAAAATTGCAAAAAATAATTTTCCTATGTAATATTCAATCTGAGTATTTTTTACCTATCGATTTATAAATTTAAAAAAAAAATCAATTCCAAGCTGGAACGAAGAGAAATTGCACAAATTAGAAAGTTCGAATGGCAATCCCTTTAAGAAAAGCGCTTTTTCGATTTCATCGAAGAAAAAAAAAATCGTCTATATAACGAGGGACCGATGGAACGAGTATTAAGGGACCTTTATCGTAAGTGATTTGTACCCTCGAAGACATCATCCGGTCGAGACTCGACGTCGAGCTTTCTCCTCCTTTCGAGGAGTACTCCTTGACACGACGTATAACTTATACCCCGAAGACGAAGGCAAAAGAGAACGCGGAAAAGCTGAGATGACAATTCCCGATTTAATTTTTTTTTTTTTCCCCTATGATTTTCCTCAAGCATATATGCACGAAACAAGAGAAGAGAGTCAGACCGCTCACGGGCTAGAAAATTGCGGTTTTTTTTATTATATAAAGATGGAATATCTCTTTCAAACATTTTGCAACTCTAGATTTTTAGGCGATCAATGAAAAGCTGATAATTTTTCGAACTAATTGAGTATTTACAATCTTAATTATGCAGTGCTTAAGCCGGTTATTTTTTCCTTTGAGTGCGAAACGAGAAGATTTTACCGCATACAGCCTGTGCTAAAAAAAATGCGATTTTGAAAATCAAATTATCAGCTGAGAAGGTCGGTACGTTGATCTGAAACTTTGCAGACTTGAATAAAAGTATCCGAGCACTAACACAATTCAAATTCATGAATATTTACTTTATGGATGCTAAACGTTCAAAGGGAAAAGTGAGATTCGATGAGAATTTAAAGCACTTTTGAATGGAATAAAAATTAGAAAAAAAATCAACGACTTAGAAGTTCCTAAAAATGTTGATTCCGAATAATGATAATGCCGAAAAGTTATTAACAAATTGATAAAAGAAAAATCGTTAAACTGATCATCAGACATAATTTTTTTGTTGGATCAAATGAATTCGTAGATTTTCTCTCATACGTATGAATTTTTTTTACAAATTTCCCCTTTTTTCATTGGAAATTCCTATTTTTGAATTTTTTTTTCAAGGCTGCATGTATTAAACTTTTCATTCTATAATCCGGAAATATTTTCAGTGCAACATATAAATTTTCTACGGAAACATATCTAAAATTTAAAACTTGTCATCTACTTCTCGCAATTAAAAAAAAAAATATAGAATATTTCGAAAAACGAGGTGTGAAGTCTAAAAAAAATTAAACGTAGTCAAAATTTAAAAAAAAAAATTATTTTATATGACAAAAAAGAAATTTTACTAATGATTTGTTGAAAAAAAAATTTTTAACAAATTTCATGACAACTTTTGGTCATTGTTATTGAAAATCGAAGTTTCAAACATCCTCAACATCATTGATTTGTTTCAGATTTTTTTTACACACAGCGATGCACTGAAATTCCAAATGAATTAAACTTTCGTACAGGAATCTGTATGTGTTAGCATCCTTAAGAAGGGGAGGGGAAAAAAAACTCGTCAACATTCGATCGAGAGAAAGAAGAAAAATAAATAAAAATGACAAATATTTGTATCTATCGCTGGTTTGCGGAAGAAGAGAAAGGAAAATTTGTGTATGGGTGAAATTTGGAGGGTCCTGTGTACGGAAATCTTGCGACCGGTGGTTGAAAAAGGGAGGGGTGGGGGATTGAGGGATGAATTCTGGGGTTTTCGGAATTGTCTGCTTTGCCTGGAAAACTTGGCTCGACTCCAGCTAATAGTAAACATCTTGACATCTATATTTGCGCCAGCTTAAATTGCATTTCAAGTCTGCTCTTCCCCTTTCATCCCCATACTTCGAGGACTGGAAAACCAACCGCAACCCCCCCTGCCCCTCGTGATCACCATCGGGCGCATCTTACTCCTCGCCCGTGACTGCACAGCCTCGAATTTTCCTCGGAATATCCCTATCGAGACGTCTATACCGATCGCGGTGGCAATGAAATCGTGAATCTTGATGTTTGTGACATTCCAAGTCAAAATGGCCGTTCAAGGCGTTTCTCGTATTCAAAGAAGTATATATAATGGCAGATTGAAATGTCATATTTCACGTATCAGTAATCAGTAGACGGAATGGTCGTTTGATGTTCCATATTCGTGCTGACGAAAGACAAAATGGCCATTTCAAGGTCAGTGAAACACACTGCTCAAGTGGTCCTTCACTGCTTAAGTGATTTTTCCTACTACCACCAGACTACCTCCATGATACTATTTGTACCCTTTTAAAGAATTAATACACATACAAATTTTCCTCCCTCTAATGTCATAATTATAATTTTCCTGACTAATTATGATACATTTTTATCACCCCTTTATTGTAACCATCATTATAGTTTTGCTTCGTACCTCTATTTTTAACAATACAGTATCTTTATTACAAACATAAATAAAGAAAAAATATGAAAATATATTCAAATATAAGATCACTCATTCCTTTACCATCCATTTGCAAGAACTCCCTAATTATCATGTTCATACGCGTCGGGGGGAACACCACCATTTCTTCTTCATCGACGTGTTTTTGACAAGCTTTAATAACCAAAACATTGTCACACAGAATGGTCCTTCGAAAAAAAAAAATCACAATCCCCTCTGTACCACTCACTTACATACTGTATCGTTCCCCAGGTAATTGGGCCATCTTTTGCTTACCTGAAACATAAAGAAGTAAAAAAAAAAGTGCCGTTAGTTCACTTTTGCGTTACGACAAGCCCCGAAGATGCGGTACGAAAAAAAATAGTGCCTCAAAAAGGAAGCACAACGCGATAAAAGATGAATCCTTTCCCGTGGCCGTGTTGTATCGATAGTTTGAGATTGAGGCGAGGGCATATTATAGAAGAGAGAGGATCGTAAGAAAGGAGAGAGAGAAAGAGAGAGAGAGAGAGAGAGAGCAATGAATTTGCGCAGCTTCTTTTTCACGCGACTTAACATCAATGGCATGCCACTACGTGGTCTATTGAATTCCCAACTCTTTCCTCGAGAAGACCCTATACCAGTGTCGTTCCCTCTTGAGAGGAGATGGCTAGCTCGCATTTTTTTATCCGTCGTGAAAGAAGAAACGCGTACACGGAGAAAAAAGACTGGTTCGTGTAACAAACTAGATTATAGTTGTCTGTAGGTCCCTTACTGCAACCTCGTGTTTCGTTGTACGAAGTTTACGTATTGCTCTAGTAGCAATACGGTCTAGCATTTAGCGTATTTGTTGCTGTAACGATGCGCCGAAGTTCGTACAGACATACTGTCAGTTACATAAACGAACCTTCTGTTATGTTCCGGTAACTATCCCGGTATAGCTCTGGGAGCTATACGCATGGGTCCCCGAGCTAAGCGTATAGCTATGGGAACTATACGCATGGGTCTCCGATCCAACTGTATAGTTCTCAGTTCGCGCGTCAAGCATAGCGACATCGATGCTCGGGATATTGTGCAATTTGCAGAAAATTATTGACAATGGACCAGTGGGTGAAGGAAAAATTATCACAGTGGGGTTTGGAGAAATACGAAGGCGTCTTTGAAGGTAAGTCACGCAGTTTTATAACGCTGTTACATGATATTAAAGTCACACGTCCAACCTAACCTCTAACTCTCGTAGGCCACATCGTTGCCTTGATTACTATTACTATATATAAACTATAAATTAAACGTACTTTAATATTCCAATTATCTTGAAACCTTCTCTGATAAATACTCTGTCTATAATTTATCATAAACCACATCGAAATAGGTTAGCTACATATGCTTATGATTTTGGCCCTCTAAAATTGACGTACTGAACGTGAGATAGTTGTTATAGGAATCCGTCATTCAGCTCCCACAGCTATACCGCATCGTTCGTGCAAGTAAATAACGTATGGCCGTACTGTTCTGTTCCTGTAGCTGAACAACTGTACTGTTGTGACCAAAGTCTCGATTATACCTACAAGAACTAGAAATCTGGCTGTCACAACGACACTTTTTTCTCCGTGTACACAAAAGTTCTTTTCATGGCTCATTTGCTTATTCGTTTTTTTTTTCTTCGCTTTTTTACGAAATAACTGTTATTCTAGCTGCACAATTGTTTAGGTATCTCGATTGAGAAGCATGAGGAGGAAAAAAAATCTTAATAGATATTTCCTCATGCTTTGCGTGTGTGTGTATGTGTGAATGAGTCTCTCTCTCTCTCTCTCTCTCTCTCTCTCTCTTTCTCTCTCTCTCTCTTTCTCCCCTCGTTATTCCATTTTCAGACAATTATCGGTTTACTTAATTGAAACTGGCAATCGTAACGAGGTGTAAAGCACGTAGCTCATTTATATTTGCTCCCTCCCTTCTCTCTTGCTCATCCTCTCTCTGTCTCTCTCTCTCTCTCTCTTGCTCATCCTCTCTCTGTCTCTCTCTCTCTCTCTCTCTCTCTCTCTCTCTCTCTCTCTCTCTCATTCTCTCTCTCTCTCTCTCTTTCTCTCTCTCTCTCTCTCTCTCTCTCTCTCTCTCTCTCTCTCTCTCTCTCTCTCTCTCTCTCTCTCTCATCGCTCTCGTATTTTGCACTTACTCAAATGCTCGGGGCATTTCGAATAATTCACTTCGTATGAATGACAATGTGTCCATACTTTTGCACTATTGTAAATTGCTCAGTGTTATAAAAATATTTCAATATTTTCCTCAATCGTCGAGGATGCTTTTTTTTGGAGAAAAAAAAACATATATTTGTTTTTGGGACTAACCAGAGTACCGGAATACTGAAAATGTCGCAAATAGTCCAAATATCATGTTTCAAAAAAACATAACGGGATACGTGTGTCTGTATGATTTCCATAGCGTTCAAAAGCCGATAAGACTTTAAACGTTTCAACTGTACACACTCCAACTCTACACGTTTCAACTCTAAGCGTTCCAACTGTAAGAATTGCAGCTGTATACGTTTTCACTGTACTAATTCGAACTGGACATCTTTCCATTTTACGCGTTCCAACTTACACGCTCCAACACTGCACATGCTAAATTTTTGGTGTACATGTTGAAGCATAATATTTTCATCGTACACATCGAAAGACATAATTTAGTCCAAGGATCATGTTCAGTTGAAATGTGTTCAGTTTGAACGGGTTCAGTAGGAGCGTGTTTGGTTTGAATACGTACAGTTTCAACATGATAAGTGGTAACATATTTATTTGAAATATGTACAACTGGGATGTGTGTGACATGTTTAGTTTGAATGTGTTCAGTAGGAAAGCGTTCATTTAGAATATGTACAATTGGGACTTGTTAAGTTGAAACGTGATCAGTCGGAATATGTAAAATTGAGACGTGTTTAGTAGAAACATTTTCAGTTGCACCACAACACGTTTACGAAACTCATATTCTTTGTACCAGCTGGGCCGTGTAGAGTTCAAACGTGTTCAATTGCGCCATGGAAGAATATATCCGTGCCATTTTTTGCCACAGGAGAGTTTTTGTATGTCCAATTACCAATGTGTAAGTTTTTCTCAATTCTTAGAGTTTTCTATGTACAGTTAGGTCAGTGTACGGTTGGAATCTATAAAAACGGACTTAGGATATTACGTTTTTCAGAATTACGGTCTATTTTGTGGGCTTGATGACCGTTTTTTTTTTTTTTTTTTTTTTTTTCATGAGAGTTCAAAGAATAACAGATAAAATTAAAACGTTGAATTTTCTATTTTTATCGACGGTCTCAAAAATGAAGTTTTAAAAAAAGTGAAATTTATACTCATCAACGGTGCGATATTTGACCTGACACAAAGTCAGTAAAAATGATTAATCGATTTGCTCGTTAACGAATAATAATTTAATATCGAATTTCAATACATTTGATACTGAAGCAAGACACAATTCCAATATCTATTCATCGATTATTTGCAATATCAAGTATAGCCTTTTCCTTGGGTAATTATATCCTACGGTAAAACTGTTAAATGAATATTCCCATTTCTTCAGTATAGATATATAAATAATGTGAATCATTTATATCACCTCGTTATGATTAATATTGCATTTAGACCATAACTCCATTGATCCCGAACCTAAAGATATTCGACACTTGGTATATAGTGATTTATGTCGAACAAATTTTCGGACACAATAGATACGAATAAATATAAGAAAAATTCGACGAAAAGACGATTGAAAAATAAAACATCGAATATGTGATTTGCTCATTAGAAATAAATAATTGAAAATCAAATTGTTCAAATGAATTTCGTGGATTCTTCAATAAACGAATTATAATTGCTCTATAATATTTACTTATAATTGACTTAAAAATTGTCCGATAATTAATAGAGCTTTCGTAGGGAAAAAAAATTACATGCAATTCAAGGGAATAAATAAAGTTTCTTCAAACATGAGAAGAACGTGAAAAAAAAAACTGTAATACGCACATATATTTGTCGCAACAGCTTTATAGCTTCGTGCTCTATTTTTGCAGAGGGTAGTTTTCTGGACAAGGATAAGAGGGTGGAGGGTGCATTGCCGCGGGTGTCCCCGCACGTACGCCCATTTATGCATTATAATCTCTTCTCCCTCTTCCTCCGCCCGCTACGTGGAGCAGCCGCGCTAATTGCGGCTGGGAAAATTAAGCGGCTGCAGCGAATTATAATAAAACTGCGTGGCTCGGGTGAAAACTACTCGAGTGTGTTGAATCCGCATAAATACCCGGACACGAGTGTAAATACTCACGTATATATATGCGACAAAGCAATGAAACATTTAATATGAACGAGCACGGCAACGAAATATCGCGGATTAACGATGTGACGGATTTATTTGATTTTCCATTGTTAAATTGTACGTGAAAATGCATATTCGAATAATTTCGTCGATCAATGGACGTTGAAAGATATTGAGGTGATTTATAATAAGTATATGTACAGAGTGAGAGTTATACGCTGGCCATGTGTCGAAAAAAAATTATTGTTTTCGTGTAGAAAGGCGAGAGAAAATTTTTGAATTTGAAAAAGAATAATTGAAAATTCAATTCAATTTTATATTGTTGAAATTCCTTAAATTTTGAACATGGAACACTGGTTTCAATGTGTTTTTTGAGAGTTTTATCGTCGAAAAAATAAGTATCAGACGTAAATCCTGCATGGACGAAAAGAATCATTGCAAGAATCTTGGAAAAAGTTATGTAAAGAATCTGAGAAAGATTCTTGGATGAATCACACACAGTATCCGGAGGAAGATTGTTATCGATCCTCCGGAACAGAAAATATGTCAAAATAAATTTGAATAGATGCTTTCCAAGATTCGCATCTCAGATTCAAGATTTTCCTGGTCAGAAGAATCTTTCAAAGATTTTTTCCAAGATTCTCTGCTACAGAGGCTTATGGAGTCTGATCACGGAAAACTGCTTTCGAAGTCGTTTTGAGTATTTCACCGTGGAGAAAACAAAAGTATCAGAAGTGAATTCTGCGTGCTCGAGAAGAATCGTTGCAGGATTCTTGAAAAGAGTCTCGTGAAGGATTTTTTGAAGAATCTGAGAAAGATTCGTGGATAAATCACATCTACTATCGGAACAAAGATTATTTCCATGATTATTTTCAATCCTCCAAATCAGAGGATCTAGGAAAAGAAATCTTGGAAAGATGCTTTTCAAGATTTTCATGTCAGATTCAAGATTCTCTTCTCGGATCAGAAGAATCTCTTAAAGATTCTTTTCCAGATTCTTTGCCTCTGAGGCCAGAGAAAAACGTGGCTCTTTACGTGAATCTTCTACAGATCTTTTCAAAACTCTGCATCATAAGCAGGATGCATCTTTGATAATTTTGTTTTTTTTCCATGATTAAACTCCCAAAACCCCTTTAAAACCACACCCCACCTTCAGAATTCAGAATTTAATAAGCTCTAATAATCTATAATAACTTTAACAATCTATGTACTCAAACTATAGATATTCTGACAGTGCATATTCGGGGTAGGGAGGAGAGAAAAAAACACGGTTTAGTTTCACCGCAGTGATCGACTACCACGGGTGACCGCCATCTGCAGGGTCATAAAACGACTTTGCCTTTTCCATAACAGTACATAAGTACAGATTGTCAATGTGTACACACATCGAGGGTTGCGTGCACGTGCGTTTATGCTTGTGCTACGCATGCCTGCCGAATGCAGGAGTCGCAGGATGGACAATCCGTGGAAAGGGAGGAGAACACGAGAATCGAGAATGTAGCGCGAGGACGTGCAATACCTGTATATGAGGGAAGGAAAGTGGAGGCATGCGTCGGTACACGTGGACGCTAAAATACAATATACGCATATATATATAAACGTTCATTGACGTGTTAGCGAACGAAAGGACGCGGCCCTCATCGCGATTTTGTCTTAAAATGTCTGGGGTATGGCCTTTTGTTTATCATCATTCGATATGCGGATATCTGCATAGGTGAGGATGCACGTAGACTCGGTAAATACATGGTGACGACTCAGGCAGTGGTACACACGCGATGAAGAGTATTCAGGGAGAGAAAGAGAGAGAGAGTGAGAAGGAGCAAGGGGGGGGGGGCGAGAGAGAGAGAGCAAAAACGGGAGAGGCCCTTTCCATGCAGGGTTGAAACATGGTAGGTGGTCGAAGTGAGAGAGCTATTTCCTGGTGCGAGTATATCGAAGAGGGAAAGAATCGCGATGAGGAGAAGGAGCGGCTGGAGTGAAAGAAGAGGACTGGAGGAAGTGAGAAAACGCCAAAAGAGCGAGAGTGAAGGAGAGCGAGGGAGATGGCGCAAAGTAAAGGAGTGCGATGGTCGTATGGGGATTGGAGTATGAGTGAGACAAGGAGGCCGCGAGTCTGGCGGGAAAAATCAATAGCGGTGAGCCGGTGAACCCAACCCCTCTCCTATGACCCTCCACTCCCTCTCACTCCCACGCTTGCTCGTATTCTCTCGCGCTCGATGGATATTCCTACTCCAGTTAACGTTCTCTCTTTCCATCTCCCCTACGTTATACTCCAGCTCCCTCTTCTCCTTTCCCTTCCTCGTTCACTCGCGCTTTCTCTCTCTCTCTCTCTCTCTCTCTCTCTCTCTCTCTCCCTCTCTCTCTCTATTTTACCCTCTCCGTCTGTCTCGTGGTCTCGTATTCATGCTGGCTGAATATCGCGATGTCCCTCTCACGGTGAGGGAGGGTAAGGGAACCAGCAGGAGGGTTCAACTCAAACCCTTGCACCCCACATTCTCTCTTCCTCTCATGTTCTCCCTTCCTCACTCGTACCTCTCTCTCTCTCTCTCTCTCTCTCTCTCTCTCTCTTTCGTGCTCCTCCGCTTTGGCGTAAGCGAACCTAAACCTCTCTAGCTTCCCGCAACTGACGACACGGCTATACCTTCTCTCTACCTTCTCAACCAGCGAGAAACAGGAGGAGGAGGAGAAGAAGGATGAGGGGGAGGAGATGAAGTGGAGGTAGAGGCCTCTGCTGCTGGCGTCGAGCTACGAGGATGACGACGACGACTATACCCCGACGTCACCACTGCAGGAATCGCATACCGTTTCGTGCCTATTCCCACCAAGCCATGACCCGCAAACACACACACACACCGACTGTCCCTTACTCTTCCTATTTCTCCCTACAGTTAAGTATACATATATATACATGTATGGGTGAACATCTATTCATGTACGTATATGGCGGGTTGGGTTAGGTTGGGTTGGTGACAATTTTCAGACTCCAGACACCGGATTAATTCCGCGTGCAGGTATGGAAAGCGAATGGTTGTAAAGAGAACGGAAAAGGGTGCAAGAAGATGCTTCCGGGTTCATCGGTGGCCGAGAGTAAAATCCTAGAACGTTTTGTCGTCCGGCATACAGCTCCGGGCAGAGCTTACGTTAACACGGAGATCTGACCAGTTTGTTGGAGCTATTTTGACACGGGTATCCGATGAGATTTTTCTTAAATTCTGGCGGGAATCTGCGAGTTTCGTTTCACATTGGATAAGGAGCCCTCTGATTCTAATGAGCGCTTGCATCCGGTTATGGAAAGTCACTGATGTGTAAAGAAAAAAAAATAATAATTTTTTTCATCACATTTTCCGAAATCTTGGAAAGATTCTTTTAAGAGACATTATTAAGGATGCTTTACGTATACGTTCCAAGCCGAAAGTTCGATCAACAATATGGAAGATGTTTAAAATATATTTTTTCATTCATAATAATGCTGAAAATTCGTGAAAAAAGTTATTAAAAAAATAATCAGTAAATTTTTTTTTATATATAAAATGGATTTGTTGATTTTTATGAATACGCGTAATTTTTTTCAAAATATTCTCTTTATTTAAATGTTTTATTTTTTTTTATTTTTGAGATGTGAATGAAGAGTCTTAAATTTTGAATGCGTTTTCGTAGAAAAGTTACATATTTCTTTAAAAAAGTTTGCGGGACGTTAATTAAACGAATAGTTTCGTACGTAGAGCCTTGAAATTTTTTTTAAATTTCGAATTAAAAAAAAAGGAAATTTCGTTAAAAAATCGCAGGTATAAAAAAAATCAACGAATTAATTTCATCGAAGAAGGAAAAAAAATCTTATGACTCTTTCAAAAATTTTTTTAAACAATTTCTTAATAATTTTTCGGCATTATCATTATTTGATATCAATTTTTTCAAAATCTCCTAAATGGTTAAGATTTTCGTCCTATTTCCGTTTCATTGCAAAGTGAATAATTGGCCCTGAAATTGCTGATTAGCCGGGAGCCTAAAAATTTTCATTTTCCCTGCCCACTGTCCAAGCTCTAAAATTCTCCATCGACAAAAAAATCGGGCCATTGAAAAACTTTTTCTTTCTCAAGCACTCGCGAGCTCGGTTATTTTTAGTTCCTCGAATTTTCAATATTTTCGACTAGAAAATTTTCCATCCAGCAAAAAGAAAGTTCGATAAAAACACCTTCCAAATATGAATAAAAACGACTGGATATTTTTTCCAATGTAAATTCCTGTAAGTGAACTACTTAGTCAATAGCAACGAGACCGTAAAGCTCTCTTGTGTTATTCGAGGCTACTTTTTTCTTTTCGCAACTCGAAAAGCATTGAACCTCTTCCCCATAAGTCGAGTTAATATTTACAATGCACACAATCAGCGCGAAAATTTTATACGAAATACAGCAGGTGCAAGGCTGCTCCACGGCGCTGTTGCAACGGACCAAAAAAGCTTTCAATCCACGTAGTACATTTTTTTTACACTAAAAATTGTTTTATCCGTCAGCTCAAATATGTGATAAGGTAAATTTAAACTTTTAAAGAAATCGATCCGATGGTTTTACTAACAAAAAAAATTTCGGAAGATCTCACTCTAATTGATCTTTGCCCGAATGCCCGAGCATCTTTTTAAAAACAATCTGTAACAATCAAATTGAAAAAAAAAATCGTTCGTTCGAAGATTTCACAGTGCAACCCTTAAGTTGTGATCGGGGCCTCAAATTTTATTTTCTGCACGAATAGCTTTTTTGTTTAAATTTTTTTTCAGATCCACAATCACTGCAACGTCTTGCTCGTGACCTTTTTATGCTGGAACGAACGAATAAATTGTTGTCACTATCTCAGAGCATTATGTGTATACGATAGCTGTTGTGGCATACCATACGGCGTGTTTCAGGAGGGGGATCGTACAGGTGCTCTAGAGGTAGGTTGTGTATGAGAGAGAGAGAGAGAGAGAGAGAGAGAGATCGAAAGAGAAAAACCAGCAGAGCCCATAGAATCACGTTTAGACATGCACTTGCTGTACTGCCAATGAATTTTTGATAAGCTTTATCCGGAACAGGGAAATGAGAAAGAAAAGAGGAAACTCTTCCATCCCCTCTTCCTCTGTCTTTTCTATGTATGTATTATCGATTTGCAAAGTGTATCACGAACTATTGCACAACTCTCTCATTCTCTTTATTCCATCACCGTTTTTTCCCTCCCCATCTCCCTTGCACTCCCACACTTTCGTTCACAACTGACCATTATATCGACGTGAAAATACGACTCTGTGTGTCACCGGGGAAAAAAAAGGCCCGAAGGGAAAAAAAAAATGCTTGACAAATAGTTCTGGAAAATCACGTTGATCCATCGTTCACATACATCCGCGATTTTCCCAAACACCTTTAGGGATGTTCTGCACTTGCATTCCAATTCAAAAATAACGATCATTATTATTATTCCTCATGAACCTGATGTTTTTTTTTACTACACACAATTTTTTTTTTATAAATCTCCCTTAGTTTTTTATAAGTTTTTGATTAAAGAAAATTCAATTTCTCCGTGAAAAAAAAAAGAATTTTTGTAGTTTTTGCTTCCTTATATAGGAAGCTTTGTTCTCGTGAAATAAAAATTTTTAGTTCTCGATGTCATTGCGTTCAGAATGTGCCAAGACACTGAAGAAACACATTTGGAAAAAAATGCATGGGTGTGTGTATGTGTTTGTGAGGACAGGTCTTCGAAAAATTTAAATTACAATATCTCTTGAACTGCTTGAGCTACAGCGCTGAAACTTTGCGCACTGCTGAAACATGGAATTCTTATTTGCTGAAATTTTGACAAAAAATTATAACGACTGTCCGAATTTCGATGATTTTTAATTTTTTCAAAAATTTATGATCGCTTTACCTTTGGTAGAGTCTGAGCTATTCGCCTAAAATTTTTTTATATCAATAGGCTGGGGGACAAGCACGGCTGGTATTGAATTTAACAAGAATCGCTTGCGAGGTTAAGACTTTATAAAATTTTGAAATTTTAAAAAAATGTCTGTAATTGTTCTAACATTCATAAATTTGAGTTTTTCAATACGCACGCTTTTTTTTTATACTGCAACGAGATTGTTGGATTTCGAAGAATTTTCAATAATTTTTATCATTATCGTTGAACAATCCACGTGCTTGATGAATTGTGGAAATGAAATTTGTACGAAATATTTTCAAGGAAGATACGTCTATGAAACCAGTCGGTCGTTGATTTTGAAATATTTCAAGGATAATATGATGTATGTATAGACTCTGTATATGAAAACATAGGTATCCAAAATTTATACGTAACTTTCAAATTTCCGTGAAACATTTGACGTATTTTTATTCTGACACACTTTTTGCTCAAGACTGTATAATTTCAGATCACATTGCCAACTTTCTCCACGAAAAATTTCGTTTTCAAAATCACCGTTTCAGCACTAAGATAGGGTAGACGTACCAGTTGTGGCCACTTTAAGCATTTGCGAACAGTGTCCACATTATTGCAAATTCAGAATTGAAAAAGTGATCGATGTAACCTAAAAGGTACACAGAATCGAATTGTTATCATCTAAAACCTTTTCTGATCATGATAAATAAGAAAATAGGAAATTATCATGTAGCTGTCATTTTCACCATTTGTGCACGGAAAAAAAGACATTTCAAAAAATAATAACTGAAATTTAAAAAATACAACGATGAAGAGAAAAAATGCAGTTTAACAACAGTAAATTAATCTTTTTACAGTGTTTTGATCAAAAAGTAATGTGCGGAATATACTTCTGTACTATCTGTATAACCATATTTGTTGGTTTAAACTGTAAAAACAACTATTTCCTCTTCAAAAAAGTGACACTGTAAAAATTGAAAATGCTCGCAATGAATTTTGCTATGAATAAAATGAAAAACCAATAGATTTGTACAAGAAAATTTTAAAAACTGACGGATTAAAATGAACTGTATATAGAGAGTATTTTTACGAATGTAACACATAACAAAAAATACTAAATTCTCTATGAAAAACAGAAATTGAAATAAAGAAAAATTGTAGCACGCGTTCGTCGAACTCAACTGTGAAAATGATGGAAAAATTACAGTTTAAAAATGTGTATGGAAAATACGACGCAAACAAGAAATTCATAAGGATCAATAAGCGTTCATAAAATCAATAGCGTAGTGGTATAGAGTGTCGGTCGTTAGGTAGGTTTCAGTTAAAATCTCAGGTAGGCTCAAAATTAATTTCGACGGAAAAACGTCCGGACCACCAAGCCGGAAACACTCGTAAAAAAAAAATCTCCAAATCTTCAATTTTTCTTTTTTAATGATTATTTAAGGATCGAAAGTGTTGAATTCGTTTACTGCGGAGGATCGCGGGTGCAAATCCCGGTCAATGACGATTTTTTTTGCACAATTCACAGTATTTTAAAAAATAATGGAACAGCAGTTTCAAATTCGTTCATCGATTTAATTGCTAATTTATAAATAATAAACTACATTTATTATGTTAATTCGACCCACGCTTTTCAAAATCTTCTAAACTTTTATATTTTACAGTTCACTTTGCAATTTCTCAAACATTAAACCCAAAAAGATGCGCTATTTTATATTATAATTGATTTCACAATTTGTACAATTTGTCACAGTCGTAAACTCTATTTACACTTTTACACTGTAAAAATTCATTCTATCACTTAATGCTTTTTATTTCAAATTCTAAAGAATTTCCGAAGTTTTCTTCCCGAGAGGCATTCTCTACTAACAAAACTGTAAAACATGATGTAAACATGACTAGAATTCACAGAAAATTTTTTTCCGTGTGGCCACAATTGTACTACTTTAGGCCATCCGAAGTACCAGTTGTGGCCACCAAGCTTTTGGATTGGCCATAAGCTGGCCACAAATAGAACAATTGCATTTTAAATGTACCACTTTTGGCCACCGCGTATTTTTCAGGAATTTCAGCTGAGATATCAGTTTTTTGTAATTATAACCCGAAAAATGAGCTTCAACTGATAAAAATACATTTTTGAGGGGGCAGAATGACTTTAGATATGAGAAACCGTACAAGAAAACTACACAAATCACTCAGCGTTGACACATTCCATCATATTTCGTTGAAATAAATCAGTAGGTATACGATAAAGCAATCGATAGTGGTCCGGAAACATCTTGAATATCGAAATATTACGCTCGATGAAGTGAACATCTTGAAACGCCTTGAAAATTTAATAAATTCGAGAGAAATACGGAGAGGCCACAAACGGTACAATGGCCACAACTGGTACGTCTAGCCTATACGAAAAAAATCACCTCACTGCAAGTTCAATAATTGAAATATTAAACTCCTCGAATACTGGAGAAGTGATGCATTTAAGAAACAATTTTTTCACGAAATTATGAGCTTTCGATGGATTGCATGAAAAAAAAAAAGTTTAGTCACAGGATTTTCGGCAAAGAAATTTTGAATTAATAATTAGGACGAATCCAATTAGTTTACGATTTAACCCATCAGCTGATAGCTCTCTACTACGAGTATTTCAGTAATTCATGCGAAATTTCATTATTTATCAATATCAAACTGACCGTGCCTGTTATTTCCTTGCGTGTTGAAATTATATTAATTATCAACATTAATTTACAGTCATCTAGTCATAAGATATATTTGTTTAAAAAATCTTTCGACAACTTTGAGGTTAGCCAAAGTAAAGTGACTCAACGAACTAGTGAAGTAGACGAAGAAAAATCGAAATTACTTGAGAAAAAAAATTAATTCAACTGCCAAAAGATGTCTCCGCAGTTATCATAAATTCTGACACGTACTTCAACGTGTTTGCCACAATTTTATAGCCTTCGGCGACAAATTTATTGCTAAAATTATCCATCATCTGACTTACTGAAGCATCGAGGTTGAAAAAAAAAATTGTAATCGCAAAATTTATTTATTTGTTTTTGCCTTTTTTTTTATCGACTCAGAAGTGAAAGGCGACTTTCTATATGAAAATCGAAAATGTCGTATCGTTCAAAACGATTGAATAGAGAATCACGCGTCGTTTCACAAGCCTTTCGAGCTACAAAGATTTGCTCGTCTCTTTGTCGCATCGTAAAAACGATTTTAGCACCCTCTCTCGCATCTCGTATACACCTCGAGTTAGCAATTCGCTGGGCCATTCCGCCATTGAAAATTTGAATACAATGAGCTGTTTAAAATTTTTGTCGATGCGCGATTGCGATACGGCGAGGCAAGGATACCCCGAGACTCAGGAAGAGAAGAAAGAAGGAAAAATAAAAGAGAGATAGAGGGATCTCTCTCTCTCTCTCTCTCTCTCTCTCTTTTAATTTTCTTTTATTTTTAGAAAGAGAGAAGGATAAGTGGACTTGATCAAGGAACGTACCGTTCGCACCTTCGTAATGGTAATTTTTACCTGCCAATTGAACTATCGCCATGTGTGACGGTTGACTCGTAGTTTTTACGCGACCATCAATCCCTCAAGGTACGAAGACACGTGTGAAAGCGGCAATCAACTTAAAAATGCATGGCTTTCAACACGAGCGGCGATAGATATCGGACAAAGTATTGTCGCTGGATAATTTAAGCCCTGGAAAAATACTGCGAAATATTTTCACGGGCTTGACACCTTACTTCCTGTGTATGAGCCTGTTTGTGAAGAAAAAACAAATATGTTTAAACGCATTTTTTCCGCTCAAACGTAGCTCGCTAAATTGGCAAATATCTTGAGGGCTATTGCAGTGAAAATTTGGACATTGATCATAAAAACGAAGCTTCCTCCATGAGAAAACAAAAGTTACCTGTTCCGGTGGAGTGAGGGCTGCTATACTGAATTAAAATATGAAATGAATAGAATTATAAATGTTTTATGTAGTCCGAAACTTCAACTTTCATATTCGTATCATAAAAACTTGGGGCTCGTCGATATTAATTGGGGTTAAAGCGTTATCGAAAATTGTCGAAAGGATATGTCTCACGATCGATCGGATTATCGCGACGCACACATTATTTTCCATCTCCGTTCCACGTTCCATCGCCTAGATTAATTATGCAACTTTTGATTCAGCTGAGAGCACCCAGAAGCCTTCCAAAGTGGAAGAGGCCTCGAAAGCACACAGAGGAAAAGAGGCAAGAGGGAAATATATATATACATATAGAGAGAGTGAAAGAGAGAGAGAGAGAGAGAATTTCGAGTTAGGTGAAGCGATATGGCGGTGGGGCTTTGCAAGGGTCGTGAATTTACGAGCCTTCTAACGGGTGCACGCCTTCCAAAGTTCAATGTATGTACGAAAGACAGAGAAAGAGAAAGAGAGAAAGAGAGAGAGAGAGAGAGGATAAACGTATTCACATGCACTCTATCTACGTACTGGTACATACAGGTGTGAATGTATAAAACTAAAGGTATGCAGATGATCATATCGATTTCAGCTGATACCTCCACAGCCACAAAATTTTCGATCATTACGTCTGGCTCCAATCAGGACCTTATAGGGCCTTAATCAACAGAAGGGCTTGATGTGACGCTCCATCTTTTCTTGTACGGATGACTCAACATTTTAATGTAACTGAGCTTATAGACCGAAACGAAAAACACCGAAAATCAAAAAAACTCGACACAATATTGACATATGGCACATGAAAACTCTTCCGTGAAGCAACTAAACAGATCTAAACTTTACACGGCTCAACTCTACACACAATGTTAAATGTTAAGTTTGAAACTTCGACTTTACCCATCCAACTCTACTCTTCTAACCCTACACTTTCAACTCTACACTTCCAATTCCACACTTCCGACTTTACACTTTCAACTCTAGGCTCCTTGACCAAATACACGTCATAAAAATGACATACACTAGGACCTCGATTTAATGGCCCTCGATTTAATAGACAGTCCCCACCATGTCGCATTTATCGATCGGTTTTCCGCGTGGTGGGGAGATGGTGGGGGACGCTTAAAGTCTCCCCAGTCAGGCCCGTAGCACGGAGTGCCGATGCGCAGATATAGCATGAGCGGGCATACGCTATCTCGATTTAACAAGGTGCGATGCGGAGCCGGTCCCGCCACTGACCGTTAAATCGAGGTTCTAGTGTATATGTTGATTTGAAACAAGCACTGATGGAATAGGTACAGTTGGGGCGTGTATAGTTGGAACGTACTCAATTGGAACGTATGCACTTCATATCCCAGTGAACACGTTTCATTACAGTAATATAACATGGAAGTTACATGTAATTGTCACAATGCAATAGCTGTGTGATGTAACTGCTACGTAACATGAGAATAATATGTTATATATTATTGGTAATATGCAGGCAATGTAAATGTTATATAACGTTGTTGCATTACAGTTTTATAACTCAAATTTATAACGTTTACAGAACAGGCTTATAACACTTTTTATATAACATTCGTAATGTGCAGGTTATGTGAACGTTACAAAGTGTTGTTCCGTTACAGTTGTATAACTGACATTTGTAACATTGGCATAACGTACTTGTAACGACATTTATATAACATTCGTTATAAGCATGTGATGTGAAGATTATGAACGCGTTTTAGCGTTACAGCTGTATAACTAAGATTTGTAACGTTTACGCAACATGTTTGTACCATTTTTTATATAACATTCGTAACGTGCAGGTTATGTGAACGTTATAATGCGTTGTAGCATTATATCTGTATATAACGAACATTCATCATATCAACATGTAACGGATGAAAAAATCAAAAGCATTTTGGACCCTATTCAAATTTTCATTTTTAAAGCAGTATCATGTACATACATTTCAAATGTTAAATATATTGTTTAATGTGTTTGTATAATCATAATATGATTATTTATGTCCTGATATGAAATAACATATGCATATAATATTATGGCATGTAGCTCCCAACATACAACTGATCAAGAATTCTCCGGCGTGTCAAATACATTATATGAATTATCAGAGTTCATAAACAGTCGATAGCGTAGTGGGTAGCGTGTTAGGTAGATAGGTAGGATAGATACGAAGGTCGCAGGTTCGAATCCCCGTCGAGGACAATAAAATCCTATCGAGAAATCCGTGCAGGATTCTTTTTTTTCCAGTGTAACTCTTCTATAACCTATAAAAATGACAAAATAAGATGATGAAATGCAAAAATTATTTAATAATAATCTTATATTTCATCATATTATTTTAGAATATTGCATTTATATAACTTTTATGACTTTTGTTACATCACCTTGTAATATAACTATTATATACCGGGTATATAACACGTTACATAACATGTTATATTGCTGAGTCGGAAATGGCAAGTTACATGCAATTTACATGTAACATCCAGGTAATATTACTTGTAATATTCGGTTATGTTGCCGTTACATTGCTGCAATATTACTGTGTTTACTGGGATGTTTATATAACACTGCACGTTCCAACTCTACACGCTCCAACTTTGCACTTTTCAACTCTACACGTTCCAACTCTTCACGTTCCAACTCTACACGTTCCAACTCTTCACGTTCCAACTCTACACGTTCCAACTCTACACGTTCCAACTCTTCACGTTCCAACTCTACACGTTCCAACTCCACATGTTCCAACTCGACACGTTCCATGTCTGCACGAACGAACTCTACACGTTCCAACTCTATACGTTCCTGCTCTTCAAGTATCAACTCCACACGCTCCAACTCTATACGATCTGACATATCATTGGCTTTAATTGACTGCGCGCAAAACATATGATGCGTATTCGCACCGTTACTCAATTAATCCACAGAGTACTTTTCACCGAATTTCCATCACTGCCATAAATTTCTATCCAAAGTACCTCGCGCTTTAAACTTAGAAATGTGGCCGTTTGTAAAATTGTTTAAAACTTCAGTACATCTTTATGTACCTATGAATTTTAATTTTTTACCGGCAAGAACGAGTATATTTGGTACGAAAATCCAGCATTATGAGCCTTTAGTACGAGGATATAAAAGCGTGCAAAAATAGTTTTCCAAGTTCGGAGTTGATTCGACGAAAGCAATTGTGTCAAAATCAATGATTACCAATAAATAGCAAATAAATAATTACTTCTCGCCAAAATATCTTTTATCCTACCTTGAGATATATCTAGTTTTGAAAATCGTGAATAATTTTCCGAAAGCTTCGTGCTCGTTTGACTTGAATGTATCGCTTAAGCCTCACTGATAATGCAAAGACGCCAAAAACTTAATAATATTCCATGTATTTATTGGCAAAGCAGCCGAGAAATGCGGTCTATTAGAGTACATCGAGTGTACGTTTAGGCATGAGGGAGCTCATAATGTGTCTGTACCCAAACACACGTAACACACACTACCAGCCAAGCACAACACTCAGGAATCGCAGAGAACAGCGTCTGCGTTAGCGTCGATAAATTCTCGAGTTATGTCATCGGAGATATATCGCTCGGGACAATCGATTAGCATCGATAGCCTTGCCATTGTGGATAAGGTAGCTTGATTCGGGAGCTCTCGGGGCATTGTTGTACTCTACTATGGTACCATGAACGAGGTCTTAGAGAGGGACAGAAAGGGAGTGAGAGTGAGAGGGAATACCTGAGGAGAAGGAGAAGATGGAGAAGGAGAGAATAAGAAATAGCGTGTTATCTTGTGCGATTCTCAAACCAATACAGAATGAGAGAGACTTCTCGAATTGCGTTGCTGCTGGTTTCTGGTGCACACCGGAAACCACCGACCTGTAGCCGCACCCAACTCTCACTCACTCATTCCCTATCTCTCTCGCTCAGCTGAAGGAATCGATCCTTCCGCGTCACATTTACTCACTGTTGAATGTACACCAAAACCACACACACACACACACACACACATAACGAATGCTGTGGGTCAAAAAAGCGCAGTACGTATCGCTCTACCCGTTAACTGTTATGCCAGATGCTCATCGGACTTTTAACAATCGATGTATGCTTTCATCGATCGCCAGTAGTCAGAAAGATATCAAGTCCATGCTAGAACACAACCTGTGTGTGCTATCAACTTTGCGCCATCCCCCAAACTCAAATATGTACATCTCTATAGGTCATGAGTGGAAGGCTTGAACTGGAAGGAATAAAGCTATGCTCCCTCACTAGAGCACTTGGAGACACACCAGAATATTCGATTTCATACAGAAGGAAATATGAAGTCAAGGAAATTTAAAAAAATTTCGATATCCAGTCAAGACTCCAGCCATGAAAACTACTAGTCACACAATCCCGAAATCAATCTTCCAGTCGTACATCTGTTGATGAATCTCCAGTTGTCTCTCGAAACGATCCATTTTTTGAATAAACCCAATTTGAATGATAATGTGCTCTGAGGAACTTTTTAAGCTGCTCGTTGAGGAATGTGTTCATAAGATTTTGGAAATTTGTTTCATTAATCTGAGATTGAAACGGCTGATTCAAAAACCTTCGAATTCTAATTCAGTGCTCTAGTCCGCATTCGTAAAATTTCTTTATCCGATATCCTCGATACCACTTGAAAGACCCAGGTTATGTGCCCAATGTCGAACTTCTGACGGCTGAACAGTTACCAGGTTGAAAGTGTTCCGAGTTTTTACTTCGAATTCAGAATCAGCGAGACAACTCCAGAACCAAACTCTTATTTGAATTGGCTGAATCGCACTTTGCCTCCGATTGCAAGTGTTTTTTTGTATCTGGATCACATTTCATCTGATGGATCCACTTGTTTATGGATGCGTTTTCATTTGACGATCGAGGAATTCGGATCATCGAAATCGATGAAAGTGTGCTGTGTGATTTACAACGTTGCCATGAACATCACTTTTCAATAAGAGCTCTACCAGGATTCAAATTCCCAGAACCAAATTGCATTTCTACCGCACATGAGCAGTGTCTAGCATCCATTCCCACTGACGTCTCTACCAGAATAGAACTTCCACAAAGTGGGTGGCCAATCATAGCTCTACCAGATGGGAAATCTTTGACTAATTGTAAGTCAGCTTTTGGACGAAACAGATCTAAAAGTATACTTACCATCATTCACAATGGAGACTTGTCATCCGGTAGAGTTACAATTGATTAGAGATAATTGGAACAGCTGCACTCTGTTGGAGATCTTATTATCCATCAGAGATGTTGACCCGGCAGAGGTGTTCTTGGGTAGCGGAGTTTCGGATAGAATCATAGCGTGTTGGCCTCAGAGTGCTGGTTGCAATGTCTCACTTGAGCCTAAAAAAGAGGCTGCCAATATTTCCATTTTGGGGTCCTATCAGGTTCTTGGCACGTTTGTAGCATTGCCCGAATGTCAAACAGAATTTTTTTTACTATGAAACCTTTGTAGTCTGTCATGCACGTTTAGGGCAAATATTCACCTCATCCCGGTCTTGACATAAGCTCATCAATGTCAGGAGGTTATAAATCGTTTCGAGATCGCGTATACTTTTACAGGTGAATCTCGGATGAGGGTCCAAGTCAAGGTCCAGAAATATAATTTCGCAGACGTGTTCGGAAAGCCTGAATTGCGGTGGAGTTGGTTTTTTTTTTTTTGGCAGTGGGGTTATATTTGTAAATGCGTCACGTGTGCTCGTTGAAATGTATTGCTACGAAAAGTACAGAGATTAGGTCCCATGAGGGTCTCGCCACGTTTTTAGCATTGCCTGAATATCAAGCTGAATATTTTTACTGTGGAACCTTCGTAGCCCCCCATGCGCATCCAGGACACCTATTCTCCTCATCCAGGTCTAATCGCACGATCATCAAGGCCTGCAAGTCCAAAACCGTCTACCGGGAGGGATTGCGTCGACTTTTCCAGGTAATAACCCAGATTTAGGTGCTCCGAATCTTCAGATCGTGTGACTCGATGTCAACGAGGAATCGTTTTATGAAAAATAAAACAACATGACGAGCTTTATCCAAAGTTGGTTATATTTAGATCGAATATCGTGCAACGCGACCACTTTTTTTTTACAATGTCATATTTCTTCGTGCTTTCGCGTTCGATTGGAAAATAGTATATTAAGCTACAAGGGACGAAAATCGAACTTTCGTCCCTGCTGTCATGATTCCCGAGGCGAAGCCGAGGGAATCACGCAGGGACGGAAGTTCGATTTTTGTCCCGTGTAGCTTATACTTTTTTTCTTCATAGCCGGTCGAAAGTACGCGATTAATTGTAGAAATTAAATTGTCATTATCAATTCCAAAAGTTGAGGTTATGAGTTCGAGTTCGTGGTCAATGCCCGCCGGCATTTGCAGCACGAGCGCCAGCGAGGGCTGCTGGCCGACGGCGGGCATTGACAACCAATAACTATTAATTTAATACATTATTTTATCGTTAAAAGTAATTAAAACAACTTGAATATTTTATGACTGTTTTTATTATATTTTCAGTAACTAAGACACCTTGAATATGTTATGACTAGTAACTGAGACAACTTGGATATTTTATGACTAGTAACTAAGACGACTTGCATATTTTATGACTTTTTATCTTTACACGCACAAAACACGCTTGTGTTTCGGATTCCTCGGATGAGGACATGTTTTTATTTTCACTTTTGAATACCTAGAAACCTTCAACTGCCTCCAACTGTCACTCACTAATTACTCCGAAGGTTATTTGTCAATTGCTATGAAATATTTTACAGATAACCCTCGGATCGAGGGGATCCCTGCGTTTTGAAACCGGGCCTAACTTTCCTCCCGTATCGCTTGACTTTCCTCCCGTATTGCTTTATTTTCGTCCCGCGGCACAGATGGCGCGCGCTACGTTTCCGCAGGGACGAAATGATCTATTTTCCTCCCGCAAATCGGGGACGAAAATGCGTACTTTCGACCGAGGTATGAAGAAATCAAAAATGACTATCGACGAGGGAGAAGAAAGGGAGACGATCGAGAGTTTGTTATACTTATTCGTGGAACGCCCGCCATCAATCATTCATGAGACGCTATCCTCGTCGTACCAGATATAGACACGGATATACATATATAAGGAATTGTCTCCCATCACGAAGCTCGATTGTAACAATGTATGGTTAAATCGGTTACCGGACACGCCATGTAACAAACTACGACGACGATGACGACTACGACGGCGATGAGAACGCGGTGCAACGGTACGATGTAACATGCGAACCGCGATCGATTGCACAGCCGAGCTAGCATCACGAAGCTAGAGCACGAGTGAAACGCGTATCCACGTTTTATTGCACACTAATATAGAATCAGGGAGGCTGGAACGCTCCAAATGAGATTGAAGCGAATGAGGGAATTCTGAATTGAGTCCATTCGACATAATTCACATTGCTATAAAATAGGAAAACATGTTTTTGGGACTACTCAATGGGATTTTTTTTTTTTTGTCAAGACCCTGGAAAATATTTTGTGGATTAGTGATCAGCGAGAAAAAATATTTCAATAAAGATTTTTTTTTTAATCAAAAAGTTTGATTTCTCATTATCATAACATTTCGCGTTTACTACAATGCCCGTATTTTTTCACCCCGACGGAATTGCGATTCAACTTTTAGCGCATTTTGTTTCTGATCCGCCAAGCTTCACGGTAAAGTTTGGCCCATTGTAATACGATTTTTTCATCGTTTTTTTTTCACAAAACTCGATCTCGGTGATATTCAAAGTCCTCTCGCGACGTGAAAAATGGTAATTTTGTGATGAACAAAACAGCATTCTCTGAGTCGGGAAACGGAGTTTTCAAAACACTATATTCAGGCCTAAATCCATGAAACTGGAGCATAGTTATGATCATTTGAAATTTCCAACTTTTCCGGCTGCTGAAGAAAAGGAAGTGAAAAATGGGAAGGTTTTTTTCTATCTCTGACACTGATGTCGTCCTGATGTTTTTATATTGAATTTTTTTGCTACCATTTCGACAGCACGCACGGGGCAATTTTCCATCAGAAATTTTTTCTTTAATAATATATTTTCTCGAAGAAAAATTAAGAACTCTCTCTGAGACTTTGGTTGATATCGATAAAGAGGGATTTCATCGTGTCCTGTTGTCAGCACTCTGGACACGTAGCAGAGATCTCGTGTCCGATAAAGAGAGAGAGAGAGAGAGAGAGAGACGCGGCCATATTGATTGGCTTGCTCTCCTACAGTATTACGTAATGTCATTAACACGTCGCTTACACATGCGCTCCTAGTCACCAGGAACGCCTCGCGTGTTGCAGCTGATGCTGAATCTCCAATATGCGTCAATTCAACTTGGAGAACCCAGAGAGTTTCCTATATCGTGCCCATACTTCATCCTCACTGACATACATCAAGCCATAAATGGCAATTAATTTGTACATCAAGGCAATTAAAAAACGGACGTGTCTTTAAATTGTCTTGGTCATCCGGCTACTTGTACCTCGTGACAAAACAAAGACTGCCACGAAAGGCACTTTCTGCAAAAAAACAGAAAACTTACTATATCGCCTCACCGATGAACCAAATTTCCCCAAATCACATTTTTAGATCTGGTGTTATGTTCAGGGATTCGCGGATTAATCATGCCACGATACAATGAATTTCATGAAGCCTGATTCTCGTTCAATGTTTATTCGGTACTGCCTCATCGATGTTAACATTTTTTTCTAAGAGCTGACATGATTTCAGAAAATTCATGCTAACCCTCATCTCGAACTTCCCTCGCACAAGAAAACTTTAATTATAACTGTATACCTGAAAATACGTATTCAACCGAAGCTTGTGGAGGCACTGTTCAAGTATCTTAAATGTATTCAGCGATTAGCCTAGAATCTCCCGAAATTCTGGGAATGATGAATTATGGATGATTCCTTGTAACATATCCAGCGAAAATGCAAAAGGTCTCGACGGAACATCGCTCAACGTGTAAAACGATAATGTAATACGCCCTTTTGTCTCCGGCCGGTAGATAGAAAAAAATGTTTTTATTAATCCCGGGATGTATGCCCTATGGTTCATCATATACCTCATGATCCACACGTGCACTCGTGAATTGCTCCGCTAATACATCTTTGCGTTGATCGCATACGTAGGATGCATAAACGATGTTATACAAACAGGCAACATGACTCAGTACGAGCGTCGACTGTACGTTTATAACTGTTGCGATAATGCGTTTTATGATCGAGAGAGGATCGGGAGGGGAGAATGAAACACTGGCGAGGCAACTCTCGATTACTGCCGCACGACCCAGATTACATATTCATTGCGTAGGCAGTGTGCTAAGCTTATGACGTATCTTACAGTTCGTCATGTGCACTTCTACTGGGAAAAAGAAAAATGTTTTATTTTTTAATACTCGTGTCATAACGTTATAGCAGTTCATCATATTCCAGTGTAGAAGTTTCTGTTTTACCTCGGCTTCTGGTATCATGTAAAAGGATCATTGAGGCAAATTAAAATTTTTCAATGCAAGCGAGAAATCTCTAACAAAATTAAACTTTAATTTTTGGCTCAATTCGACTTAAAACTTTTGCAAAGCTTAAAAACTATTCGTAGATTATTCGCTAAGCTATGAGGAAGGAAATCTCAAGGAATAACTGACGAGAGAGTCCATTGATTAGTCAGGCTGCAAATGCTAAGGGATTACGAAAACGAGTGCGCAGCGATTCATCCTACGATCAAGTATTCCCGACAAAAATATATCTCTGCAAAAACAGCCCCATCAGCGATGAAAAAAAAAAAAAAAAAAAAAAAAAACATATTTGCAAAAAAATCTTCCAGTCAAGAAGGCACCATTTAAATAGGAGCCTAGAACAAATGAACACGTAAAAACATCTGAAGAATTACTTGAAAAACGTAACGGTATGGCAACAGTACAGAAACGGTGCAGTGACAATGCAGTGGCAGTATGGTAAGAATACAATAAGAGTACTCCAGGAGTACAGTAAGAGAACAGAAAGAGTAGAGTTAAGGCGGCCCATCAGTGACAACACTAGTCAAAAATCGTGACGTAAAAAAAATCATAAACCTATCATAATATTTTCTAAATACTCTGTCTAAATAAAAATTATGAATTTCGATGACGTTCCCCGTGATATTTTATTCATAATTTATTATAAATAATATTATAAATAAAGTCTCAACTGACAAAAGTATTTAACGCTGTCAGAGCGATCAAGTCAAAAACGATAGCTGATATTCATATGTTTCCTCGCGTGCAGAATGACAGACATATATTGTATCCGAGATTTGCACACACGATGACTTTCGCGTTTAAATTTCTTGGAAAAATCCCTGGCAAGACACAATTTTTTAAATACCATTGGAAGGTTCACGATTTCATCTTTCAATACTCAAAATTTGAATAAGAACTCTCGTCTTTATCAAAAGGTATCATGTCACTTCCGGTGAAAATGGAATCAACTGCCATAAGACCCATGCTAAAATAGGTAATTTTAAATTACTCGTTCGCAATAATTTGCCTGGCAACATACCCTGAAATTTTGAGAGAGCGTTCATTGCATCTTCTTCATTCATCTCCCGAAGTTTCATTCGTATCGCCGGTTTTTTAATTCACTTATGAGCCACCTTAAAGTACAGTAAGAGACCAGTAACAGTGCAGTAACAGTGAAATAATAGTATGGTAACAGTGAAAATACAATAACGGTACAGTGACAGTACAGTAACAGCGCAGTGGCAGTACAGTGACGTTACAGTAATGATACAATAACAATACCCTAACAATAATAGTAACAGGAATAATACAGTATTAGTAACAATAACGGTAACAGCACAGTAACTACTATTACTATACTGTTAGGGCATTGTTACCTTCCTATTACTGGACTGATATTATATTGTTGCTGAACTCTTGTTGTACTTTTTCTGTGATTTTGCTGTAATTTTGCCGTACCGTTTCTGCACTATCGCTGCACTGTTGTCGTACCGAAGCTGGCCTGAACTAGTCCTGTAGCTATACTTTTGCTATTCTCCTGCTGAACTGCTGCTACACTGTTGCTGTAGTATTACTAATATTTCCTAGAAAATATTCCTAATACTGTTCTCCTACTATTGGCGGGGTGCGTGATGGAAGCGTGATCTACCGCCCGCACTAATTCACACTCAATGACAAATATTTTGTATTACAAATTTCTTTTAAACATTTTTAAAAAAAATTTTATCACAGTACAAATGAAATCTTGTATCATACAAGAAAGTTAATGAAAGATACCAATTAAGGAACCAAAAAAAAGTAAGTATTAAAAATTCGTTTAAATATAAAACATACTTCATTTGTAATGAAATGAGGTTAGGTATAGCTGAAATAATAATAATAAACGTAATAATAATACGAATAAAATTTAAAAAATAATATCAAATTTGAAAAATTCATTGATAGGAAATGTAATTATTAGTTTATGTATCTATTTAAAACTATAAAAACCCATTTATTCTTAGTAACGTTTATAAATAAAATGATAACTACACATGTAACTGCTTTGTTTTGGGTTCCACGGTGATCCATCAGGACTAAAAATATCACTTTATTATTATTTTATTCAAAATGAACGCTTAAAAAATAATTGTTTAAGTTCACATATAGTACAGAGTTCTTAGTAAGCACGTTTCTTTGTACGAAATAAAGTTAGGTTATGCGTTACTGACTTTTTTCTTTTCACTGCATTAATCCATTTTTGCCTTTGTTCTAATTTCCAACTTGCTGTTGGAAAACTATAAAATTTACAATTGCTATTTCGACCTGTGTTCTTACAATTGACTATACAACAACCGAATGTAACCGTTTTTCAGTACTCGTTATATCAATTCTGTCAAATATTAGTGAGATTTATTGCTCAGTTCGTCCACAGCGTGCGCTGCAGTCGATTCGGTTGTCCCCACCATATACTCTGCACCCTGCCAATACTCTTATTATTACTGGTTCCCATACTGTGCAGTAACTGCACTGTTTCTGCACTATTACTACTGTAGATGTACTGCTGTTTCTGTACTGTTGTTGTACTGTTCCTGCACTGCTACCGTACTGTTGCTGTACTAGTGCTGTACCGTTGTCGTACTGTTACTAATATTTCCTAGAAAATAATCCTTATATTGTTCTCTTACTTTACTCTTATTATTACTGTTCTCTTTCTATCCTCTTATTGCACTGTACTTTCACTGCTTATGTACTGTTTATTCCGTATTACTAATATTTCCTAAAATATTATCCTGTACTGTTGCCACAGTGAATATGTAAAAATGAACGACGCAATAATGTGAAAGTTTCATTTCACAACTTGTTATCTACTTTTTTCAAACAATCGCGCGTTCGTTTTGTTCATAATCACGATTACGTGGACCAAACGTGAGAAACACGGTCGTCTTTGTGGTCTCCCGTCAGTTCAGAAGATTTCATCGAATGTTATTCTTTCGCCCGCGAGGAGAAAACACACACGCGTAAAGTTTGCCCTTCGAAGCGAATCTGCGGTAAGATGTTGAGTTGTATCTTTTTTTTTTATTTCGCCAAGATCCGTGATCTGAAACCACCGCTGTATGTCGTAAACTCACAACCGACAGAATGACGAAGGGATAGAGAGAGAGAGAGAGAGAGAGAGAGAGAGAGAGAGAGAGAGAGCGTCTTGTGGTTGAGCGGGGCAAGCACGAGAGATATTACTCTCGACCATCTCGCGCCGGTTATTTTTGGCTACTTTTACGAACCGCAGAGCTTAAATTTATGAAGACACGCACTCTCAGTTTGCGCGAGGCAGGAATAAGAGAGAGAGAGAGAGAGAGAGAGAGAGAGAGAGAGAGAGAGAGAGAGAGAGACGCATGCAGAGGAAGAGATGAGCGTGAAATGATAAGGGCCCAGCAGCAAAATAGATGAACTCACACGACCTGATACTAAAACGAATAGACTCGAGAACATTGTAAAGAAAATTACAATGAAGCATGACACCGGATAGTTTCAGCGGTCCATGAGAATCGATGAAACGCTCGAACCACTTTTGTAACACGAGGAAAAATACATTTTCCAAGTTTCTAGTTCCTTTCCTCTCAATATACTATAGACATGGATATAGTGATGCCCGTACTCGGTTGGCGTGAGCTAAGTAGATTACTCAACAAGTGGCGGTTGGATCGTGGCCGCAGTCGACTCTCGACGATCACTTCACCATCACACCACTAGCTCGTTCACCCTGTCGGTCACGTTATTATTTCTGCCGCTTTCCGGGATACCGAGAATGGTTATGGACCTGCAAAAATACCGGATGACCAACCCGAGAAAAATCATAAGAATTTTTCGACGAAACTTCAAGCACTGACAAAAGTCACCAGAAAACAGGACCAATGCGTGTTTTCTGACATTTTTCATGAAGAAAAAAAAAGACCCATGATATCTGAAACAACCACATCAGCTTGATCCCGAACCTGCCACAACTCAACTCAACCCAACCCGGATACCGTGGAGCCTAACGTAGATTCATAGCCTTGGTACGAGACCCCCTCCATTCAGAGCCATAGAGAATTATGTCGATACACGGGGTGACAGGAGGGTTTGATTTCAAACATTGGGACTGGAACGAGGTATCATAATTTCATATGGGAACAACGCTGAACCAATAAACCGGGAATCGACGTGCCAACATTAACCGGACCCGATACCAGCATCCAAAAGGACCAGACTGGCTCCTGCTCTCTATCTCTCTCCAGCTCCCTACCTCCTTGCCTCTGGCTCCCCGAGAGTCTACCCACCAGGTCGATTTGCTCTCGGTAATTAGCAGAGATTTGAATGATGAGAGAGTCGATAGCGCAAGCACGATACTGAGAATCTATACTGAAATGTCATCCAACCCACCCCCCCCCCCCCCGCCCCAACATCCGTTTTGCATGGCAGCAGTATCCTAGTGCACATAACTCTGGGCTGGAAAGCTTTCAATGGTACATACGCACATCTTGATCACATGGATTCCCGACTGATATTGTAGACGACCACGATAACATCGGAGAAGAGAGAGAGAGAGACAGAGAGAAATTGATCCAGGAGAAAACCGATCAATGGCCATAGCAGAATGGAAAGCGGGAGCCTCTTCCAGCTGTGATAGTTCGCATTATCACAAACGATCGACGATAAGTCTTCGCCGTATGTGAAAGCCCCACGAAGCATCGAGCAGAAACGGTGTACCACATTTAGTACCGGGTCACACAAGGTATTGTCCATTATGGTGTCCTGATGTTACGATGCAACTTTTTGGACTGTAGAAAAGCTAGGAAATTGCTTTTGGGTTGGGTTAGCTTGGGCGCGGAACAACTCGATCAGATGTGTCACATTATTGTATTGTGGAATTTTTCGAGACACTGAAGTGGTGAAATTGATTGAACGCTTATCGTTGAATCCAGAAAGCTGGGTAAGCTATAAGCCTCAATGAAAATTGCACAAAAGACTGGCCCACTGGACTCGATCAACCAACTTCGAAAACTGAAATAAAACATTTGCTTTGTCACAAACTAACCTTAGACAGAGGTAGACCTTAAATTTGAATCGGCCTAACTACGCCGATTCATGTCGAGCCAATTCTATTGTTAAGCCGTTGATGAGCTATACGTTCGAATAGTTCGAATTTAGATGACTTGGTTCGTTCTATGATAAACTGTAAAGCTACCCAGTTGGTACGAAGACTCTGAAATTTTTTTCCCATGTTCTACCGAAGATTCCACCCAAGAGGAAATAATAGCGCATCCAAGAATCCAAGTGAATTCAGTTGATGCGTTAAACAACACATTGTTCTATCGAAATAACGGAGGTGAAGCGATTTTACGTCGAGAAGTAAAACGTCTTAAGGATGCAAGCGACAACGGAAAAGCAGACGACGACATCGAGCGTTTTAACTACATTTGAGAAGGAAAAGAGCGGCACAATCAACAGGATTCATAATTGCCCGAGCAGTACAGGCAGCTCGTTGTGGAAGGGTTGGGTTACATGGTGAAACGAGAGAGGAATAAGAATGAGCGTGACGTGAAACGGAAAGATGAAATGAAAGACACGAGAGTCACCGGTGTACAGTCAGGTAAAAAAAAAGTACTTCGAGGTAAAAAAAAAAATATGCCCTATATTTTTATCAGTGAGTTGCGTCAATTGTCTTTGTTGATCATCGAGATTCAAGCAAACCGATCTCCAGGATCTAATTGATGGAATGAATCCAAAATATTCATGTTTATCTGTAATGTGACTCATCATTTGAATAAATAAATTGGACTAACGTGTCAACCTTTTCAAAAATATCTCTACTGATTTGTAAATCCATTTTATGGGTCAGGGAGGAATGATGACGATTGAACTAGGATATTATCACGACGGATTTTTCAATGGACAACAAAGAATTGCAATTTAACTTTGTGGATGATTTCAATATAACACCCTCTGTCTCTCGGTTGATTCTTAATATTCTTAAATTGCACATTCACTGACTCGAAGAAAATGACAATTGACGTAGTCTCCTCATGAGCAGATGACGGAAACATTTTCTTTCGATTTCGATACTTTGCAGTAATGACTGTACATCCTTGGGCAATCGCACAAACACTTACGAGCATGAGACGACTGAAAAGAAGAGCGACTAAAGAAAAATCTTCACAGATACATGTATATATATATATACGCATAACCCCGTTAACACGTAACGTAATGCATGCTTTGTGCAAACATCTCGAATGTGATGAAAAGTTTTGCCGAGTCCCAGTGTGACGCAAGTCATAAGCTATCATTGTCAAACAAAGTGCATCGACGTAACAGCAGAAAAACTGCGTTTTTGGTACAGTGATTGGCAGGTCTCCAGTTCTCCAGTGACTGGCTATGAATGAAACCACATGGAGGTGTGGAGAGCCTACCCTCATGAACTCATGCCTACACCCCCCCCCCCCCCATCCGCCCCGGTAGGCATGAGTTCATGTGTGAATGAACTTTTGGGAAAAGTTGCTGTTCCCAAAAAGGCAATCTCTCCAGTGGCAATGGTCAGTCAATCGTTGCCTTTGGCAAATGAAATGGTAACCGCGTGTTCCCTGTTATTGCCTTTGCGCATAAGAGTAGCTTACCATGAATCACCATTTCATTGGCTTTGGTGAAACTACGGTCAGCCAGAACTAATTTTCCCAAGAGTCAATTCATTGGTGAACAAACATTGACGTTGGACTTTCACGGCGTGCACCTCGTAAGTATGCTTGACCATCGAGCACTTGAAGAACTAAATTACAACTGGGGAAGCAACCGGCCTGTCTGTGCGCCAATTCGTATCGAAAAAGCCAACCGAGCTTCAACCATTCGAGGTTAGAAAATGGGTTGTGCCTCGATTAGTTTTCCCGTCGATCCAAGCCCAGATGGAAGACAAGCCCTGCGTCATCGTCGTTGAATTTAAATCTCTTTCGATCAAACCAATCGCCAATCAAGCGTGGACACGACAGTGCGGTTAGAATTGCATTGATTCTTGTCAAGTTTAGAGTGTCGATCAACCCTCGATGAGCTACGTTCGAATCGTTGCATGCTGCACTTGGGGGTTTTATTTTACAGCTTGCTCAGCTTATAGACCGTCAGGTTATCCTAACAAGATCTTGCCAATATGATGTTCCACCTGTTCGTTCGATTGGAAAATATGATGGAAAAATTATAAAATAATTCAGACAGCCGCCTAAAAATATATTATTTCCGAACTCTACGACATATTCGTCAGACCATAACGATGACTCAAACGAAGACCAAAAGAGCTGAAAAGTTTCTCAGAGACTTGCTGACTCGAGGACCTCTCCAATGCACGAAACTTCCCGATCGTAGTTTAATCAAAAAATGTGATCGAAAAATTCTGAAAAATAAAATCAAAGATCTGCATTGAATATCATTACGGGGAAATTGATCAGTCTCATTGACATCGACGAAGCCTTTCACGTTTCAGAAAAAAACTAGGTGGCCAATCACTGTATCGAGCGTTCTCCGGCTCGTATGACGACGGACAAAGAGAGCGAATGGGCAGAGGATGAAGGTCGTGTGTGTGTGTGTGTGGGTACGTCTGGTGATCCGGATGCCTGGGGCAACTCCCGTGTAGAGAGTGAAGAGAAGAAAAAACAAAAACGAGACAACGACACAGATCGATGTGTGCGTCACTTCCGTAAACAATGGCTATGGACTCTCTCTCTCTCTCTCTCTCTCTCTCTCTCTCT